>VZSF01010144.1:0-112789 GCA_013398295.1 Chionis minor | reverse complement strand
GCCCCGCCCCGCCCCGGCCCTGCCGCCGCCGCTTTTCGTCGATATTGCGATGATTATTCTCCATCTTGCCGGCTCCGGAGGCGGGGGAGGCCTCGGTATAACGAGGAATATGAGGAGGGATGTGGCGGCGAGGGCGTGAGGGCCGGCAGTGCCCAGGCCGCTGCCTCTGACAGACTGAGGCGCTCGGCGCAGCCGGCAGCGGAGCCAGCTGGGCGCTCGCACGGCTGGCAGTAAAAAGGTGCGGTTTTGGTGTGAGAAAATGGACGCGTAGCGAGTGTAAAAGTTAGCATGTAGAATGGTTAGGGTCGGGAGAGACCTTAAATCCAGTCCCAACCCCCCTGCCCTGGGCAGGGACACCTCCCACCGGACCAGGTTGCTCCAAGCCCCGTCCAACCTGGCCTTGAGCACTTCCAGGGATGGGGCAGCCACAGCTTCCCTGGGCAAACTATTCCAGTGTCTCACCGCCCTCACAGGCAAGAATTTCTTCCTAATATCTAATCTAAATCTCCCCTCTTCCAGTTTAAAACCATCACCCCTTGTCCTGTTGCTGCCTTCCCTGATCCAGAGTTCCTCCCCAGTCCCCTTTAGGGACTGGCAGGGGCTCTAAGGTCTCCCTGGAGCCTTCTCTTCTCCAGGCTGAACACCCCCAGCTCTCCCAGCCTGTCCTCGCAGCAGAGGGGCTCCAACCCTTGGATCATCTCCGTGGCCTCCTCTGGCCCCGCTCCAACAGCTCTGTGTCCTTCTGATGTTGGGACCCCCCAGAGCCGGACCCAGTATTCCAGGTGGGGTCTCCCCAGAGCAGAGCGGCAGAATCACCACAAATAAATATTAAAACCCCTCTGGGATGCCTGTGTCTTGTGTCTCGTGCTCTACACACAAGATGTGTCACGTGTTTTCAGGCACACAGAAAAGCAGCCATACAGTCTTCAATATCGTGACTTGGTTGGCTGTGCAATTAACTCTCTTAAAAAACAAACCGGGGGCAGCAAGGAAAAGATGGGAAGTCCTTGGCAGACGGCTGATTGGAAAGCCGCGTGGCACTGCAGAAATGAAGAAACAGGAAAGGATAAAAGAAATGCACTGTGAGGTGTGAAGGCCTTGGGCAAAGGGAGGGCGTGCAGCCGCGCGTAGGAAGGAATCGGCTCCGAATGTAAACCTGGAATTGCACAGAGCTGTAGAGACCAAGACAGAAAAGCATTAAGCACTGATGGAAGAAGATATGGAACTAGTCAGGGAATTTAGGAAATGAGGAAAATTACAGTGTAATGGGAGAAACCTCGAGATTTTCATGGGGGTATCATTCACAGGCAGCTTCTGTAGGGTCCAGGCAATTTTTTTTTCGCTGAAAACAAATACCTGTAAGACAATAATTCCGTATTTACTTGCAGGAATCTGAATATACTACTATGGTCTACAGTAAGAAATAGTCAGATGAAGTCAGTCCTGCTATTTTCTGAACATCTGCAGCCCCTTTTGCTCAGCTTTTATTTCTGGAGCAGACAGCTTTTAGGTGCTTTACTATCTTTAAGACGTTTTTAACAGTAGAAAATAAATGGTGGCTTTGGAAAATGAAAACCTCTTTCCGAATGCTCTGAAGACAAAATTATGCTGTTGTCACATTACACATTCACAACTTTTTTTTTTTTGGAAGCCTTTTTCTATGTCTGGTTGTCTCACCAGTAAAGAAATAGTCAGTTTAAGGGAATGGTTAACATCCTCCAGTACTCGTTTCTCTGACTGTGGCTGATTCTGCTGTGTTCCTATCAGGACGCCTCATCTCCAGGGTCTATGCTAGTACTTTAAAGCCCCCCATTGTGCTGTCTAGGTTTCTTCTGCCAGTTTTCAAAAATCTAAGTTAAGCCACAGGAAAAAAAGCTTCTTAAAATATGTTGTTTACTCATTAACTGTCCTGCATGACAGCTGGTGTCACTGACACTTAGTGCTTCATGTCTACCCCTCCGCTTTCTCACAGTCATCTCTCTGGTGCTGTACCACCACTCCCCAGATCTCTTCCTTCCTCCAGAAGCAGAGGCTGCACAAATTACTTCCCCTTTTCTCCCTGCTTCAGTTAAAGCTCATTGTGCTAAGACTCCTGCCAGGACACAGCATCACCAGGACAACTCCTCAAGTACCTCCAATGGGAAAACATCCCAATGGGCTCCTTATAGCAACAGTTTCAGACACACGCTGATCTTTGTTGATTTCCTTTTCCTGGGACTAAAACTCCAGTGAATTCCCCCGACCTCTGCTTTTGTGTCATCTCAGAATGCATTTTTCAGCAAGAATCTAGTGTATCATTAGCCCCAACACAGAGGGCAAACCCATTACGACTACAATATCCTTATTTCCTGCAGGGCCACCAGCCCCTTGCCAAATCCAGTACTTCCTCTTCTACTCGGGACAGTCTCATTTCATGTGCTCTGGTATTTCTTTCTGCTTCACATATTCCCAGGTCCGTAATAAACACGCCTCTTGGTTCCGTTTTTCCTTTACAATCACTTAGATCTACTTACAACACCTACACCCTGCATTCTCCTATTTACATTGATAAATGTGAAATGGAAAACTCCTTTCCACGGGTAATTCTCAGCCTCTCCTTCAGATTCCCAGTACTCCTTTCAGCACTTTTCCCACCAGCATAGCAGATCTCTGCTTCCAGCTGCATCCGTGTTTGAGCAATCGTTTTTATGAGTTCTACCAGACAGGATTTTATTTAAACAATATATTCTTGAAAGGAAAAACAGATGCCGTAACATCAGTCTGCTTCAACCATCAGCATTCGCTTCAGATGCATTTAAGATTCACAGCGATTGTGGACCAATGACACTTGCAACGAACTGCCCAATAAATAATTACTCCATCCCGCAGCCTGCTCCTTGCGGTGCCGCCCTTTCCCAGTGTTTCTGGGAGTAGTTTTGGCAGTAGGCCACTTCCAGGTCCATGATGTTGCAAGAGCTGTACGTCAGGTTACTTACATTTCTGGGGAGGGAGATGTAGCCAGTTACCTACAACCAGAACTACTTAATGAGCCCTAATCCCCAGTCCTACACCAAATTGAGGAGCTCTGGGGAAAAATTATTTTATTTATTTTTTTCTGTGATGGCACAACCCACGGCTATGCTGCATTTGCATCCAAGAATTCCTCAGACTCTTGCCAGGAACAATCTGCCAACAATCATCTATTTAATTTCTAGCTTTTGGCCTTCTCCCCACAAATTCAGCGCTCACACTTCTGTCAGACCTCCTGAGCACGCGCAATGCATCTTTTCCAATGATACCGGAACTCAAAATATGGCTTTTCCTCATTGCGGAAAAGGCAGCACAGCCCTCTTCTTTACCAAAATTGAGGCACAGAACACACGGACGGACACCGTTGTTCAAAAACCTCAAAGCTACATAATCTGTTTCCTCTGCTTGACCTTTTCTGCTATTGGCAAGAGCTGGCCACGCGCTATGCTTACAAGGCTTGCTTTGATTGATGAGGCGTCTATTTTTATTCCTATTTGAGAGCCATCAGGTTATACACAGAGTTCCCTGGAAAAGCCAACTATTCTCTCTCAAGACACTAAAAGCCAGGAAACTTTCTCTCTGGACTATGTCATTGTACAGTCTGTGTCCCAGGGCGCAAGCTATATGACAAATAGCTTACCATTGGTAATTTATATACCTTTATTTTTTCTTGGACCTGTTCCCTTAATACAAGCCAGATATTCACAAGTGATACAGTTAATAAGATTTTATAACTAGGTTACTATGTGAGGGCATTTTAGTATAACTCTGGAGATGAAAAAATTAGAATCAAAAATCCGCTCTGCTAATTACAGTTTCTTTTTGCAAATGTTGTAATGCAGAGTCTCACTACAAACATGTCGGTATTCCCAGCAACTGCCTGCTTTGCAAGAATGCTAGTTAATAGAAACTGATAGGAAATAAAGGTAATTTTCAGTCATTTGCGCTATGTGGTAAGCTTGAAGAGTCAACTCCAAGTTTTGTACTACAACTGGAAATAAAATCTATGTAAACTTCAGAATGAAGCTACTGAACTCGAGACTGGTAAAAAGGTCAAGCATTTGATCAGTTTACGCAACCATCTGATACTATTACAGTATGGTTACCAGTGCTTCCTGAAACACAATGATCAGATAAGCGGTAGATATAGGGGAAAAGACAATTCTCTAGAAGATCATTTAAATTAAAAAAAAAAAATATTCCAGCTACTGATGGGTCCTTTTTACCTCTGAAAACTGAGGGGGAAATTCTCATTTGATAAGTTTACTTTTTTTTTTTCCCCATTCAGTGTAGACCTTGCTTTTGTAACAGAATGCCGAGAAATTAAATAACTTAAAATACAAAATCTTATGGAGCAGCTGGAATGACAGGAAGGTCTCCAAGGATTTGTCCTTATAAGAAAGTTACAAGCACAACTGTCCCAAAATAGTTGCACAAACCAGCTCCTCAAAGGAGGCATTCTGATTTCTCATTTAGTATCTAAACAGGAAAAGCAAAAGTGGGAAGAAAAGGCACTCATTCCAAAATAGAAATTCATACAAGGAACTAGTGAGTGTGCCCATTCCTGTAAAATAGGTATTAAGTGAACAGTAGGTTTAACAGGTATGAAACAAATAAATTCTGCTGCCTTAGAGGGAAAAGCCCTGTGGCAAAAGCTCTCTGTACACAGCTGGATAGAGCTGGGTATAGAAAGGTTAAAAATACCATCAGAGAAAGGTTTGGTTTTGTTTGCTTTCCTAGAAACAAATGAGTTTCTAAAAATCCCTGTTAGATCATGAATGTGCCCAGCCCGTGGAGATTTTCTTCTTTTTCTTCCATAAAATCTGTATGGGCTATATCCATATTCTTTGAAAAATAAACACTTTTATTGCTGGCCTTCCCTAACCAACTGCAATTTGTTTTCATGCAGAAGAGTCAATAGAGGGTTTAAACAATTATGATGTACTTAAATTCTTCACGCTTTTTCCTAAGGACCAACTGCCTACGAAATTAGACAATACCAATTGCCGTTACTGACCAGACTTCGTTGTCTTGGTTCTGGTTCTCTTTTCAGACACACCATTATCCTGCACGAGCTTACAGTTTTGTACTATGTGTGCAGGTCAAATTGACAGCTAGGAGAAGCTCCACAGAGACAATTCAAATTATTACCATAAAAATACTCAATATTCTTACCAAGTAATCTTTAAAACGCAGATTACAGCCACTGTGGAGAGAGTATGCAGTTGTTCTGACTGAGGTAGTTCCTAAGGAGATGTTGTTACTGAAAAACTTATTGGTAATCGGAGCAGATGGGGGTAAGCATATTTTACATGAGATACTAGGAACACATATTATACTATATCCTTTAAAAAAAGGCCCCTGCTATTTTATTAAACAAATTAAAGTCCATGCGGTAGAGAAGCCAGCAAGTTTGCAAAATCAATTTTTCCCTCTTGTAAAATAAGCAGCCTGCTAACACAAAAGAGCCGTCCCCTTTTCTTATGGAGCACCTGCATTTTCATTTGTAATAGCGTTCCTGTGACTCATCAACGCTCTTCCCGGCACATGGATTATGACACTTATGAACCTGAACAGTCGGTCTGTTTGGAACATCGTTTTATGAAGCCTGAATATTCTGGCGCAGTCCTGCCCGGATGCAGCGTAGAATGGCTCCACAGATGTCCTATTCTGGATCTGGTAGGATGTGTTCCAAGACATGCATTTTCAATTATTTCTTCTTGTTCAATACAGTTAGGTATTTCTTAGTGGTTCAGTTTGTTAACTATATTTTACTTTTGAACTTCATCGTTGTTCTCTTCTGCCCTGTCTCGACATTCAGATTCCTTTCATCAACCTTGGAAGATTGAGTGGATCTATTTCTTTTCCACTAAATAATTATCTCGCTATTTCAATAGCATGTAGGTTTACAGTAAACTTAATGGCATTCATTACTGAAAGATGACATTAGCTTGATGCTTCATTATACCTCTCAGGCAATCCTTTAAAAAATAGCATCATAAAAACATCAGCAAAATGCCTTCAATAAAAAATAACTATAAAACATTTTACTCTTGTTTTCAATTTGACCCTATCATCAAAGATGCAGAAGAAAATGGACCGGCTGGTTGTCACTTGCAGTATCTATCCGCTTTCACTTTTGCTCTCCTATACGGAAAGAGTAACAAAACAAGATGCAGATTAAGACCAAGACACCATTTTTTTCTTAATCTTTACTTCACAGCACATATAGAAGCCCAACAAATCCAAAGTGTTGTTAATTAATTTTGTTTTCTTAGGGACCTAGAACTGCAATGTCAGAAGTTAACCTTGTCTTTCCCTGCAAATCATCATGAATTGCATTTTGTCCACTCTGAGGAATGTGATTTGAAGCTGACACTCAACCTGTGACAGCCCAGGAGTGTTTGCACAGCACTTGCAATTATCAGAAACAGTCTTCTGTATTCCACCTGCTGAATTAATGTGAAGTTATACTGTATACCAATACAAAATGTTTGAAAAATTTGAGATGGTTTCTGTAGTCTCAGCTGAGGGGAAAACAATAATTTATTCACACTAAAAACCATGAAGACTGTTCTTAATAAATGCTATTTCTCTTTAAAACGCATCTTTCCCCTCTCCAATATGTTCTGGTGCCAGAGTTACTGAAAATGTTAAAAATTAGCTTAGTTTTTGTGATTAGAAAGATTCATACCTCAAGTCCTCTGTACTAAACTAACTGA
Organism: Chionis minor; assembly: GCA_013398295.1. NCBI lineage: Eukaryota > Metazoa > Chordata > Aves > Charadriiformes > Chionidae > Chionis > Chionis minor. The sequence continues at coordinate 106,058 of VZSF01010144.1, read as the reverse complement.
ACAACTTAGTTAAAGGTTTCCAAAAGAATTCATTTCTCGGTAAGTCCAAACTGAAGAAGTGAAAATACAAAACAAAAAGAAAAGCCAACCCCAGAACTCAGGCAGAACACTAACTAAAGAAGAAATGCTCAACACCTCACCCCCTCAAATCCAGCTTTCTTTTGTACCCCAGCTTTACTGTAATTTCATCTCCCAGTAGTTTTTAAATCAGTATGTTATTTCTTGTACTTTGAAGTACCTGTCGAGCAGCATTTCATGAAAAGTGCCTTCTTTCCTGGCTTTTCTGAGGGCTTTTGTATCTTCTTTGCTTATTTTAAGCTTTTTGTCTTGAAAACTTTGGAATTTCTTTCTGTAAGGAACGGGGAAAAAAAAAATGTTACAAAGCTTAACTTCTTTAAAGCTGTTTCAATAAAACAGCAGTGTGGTAAGAACCTTAACTCCTATTACACAGCAGACAACTGGCCTAATAAAATCCAGCAAACCATCACCGCATCCAGCATCACACCAAGACTTCTGGAGGTGAAAACTGGTGAGGTTTTTCTTTGCATTCTAAGTGGGGATGAGCCCTACATGATTAGCATGATGTGGTTACAAGTTTTAACGAGACCCTTCATTAGCTACCAGCATGACAGTCAGGGAGAAGCGTACTGGGGGTAGGTGCTGGTTGTGGGGGAGCTGCAGGGGTGGGCTCTGTGCTGGACATCGCTGGCTCCACAACGGACACACCTCAGGACACAGCCAAGCAAAGCTGGTGGCACCTCTGTGAAAACATACCAACGAAAGGGGAAAATGCCGCACAGGCAGAGAAGAGAAAAAAACCCAAAGAAGTGCAAAATGGCAGTGAAGACATCAAGGACAGAGACGGAAAGGGAGGAGGTACTTCAGGCACTGGTGCATATATTTTCCTCCAGCCCATGGAGGGAACCATCCCAGAGCAGGGAAAAGTGGGAGACAAAAGGAGCAGCAGAGAGAAACCACTGTATTGACCCATATCCTCTCCTGCTTAGGGGAGCAGGAGTCTGGAGTGAAGCTGAGCTTGGGAGATGGGGAAAGGGAAGGTGGTGTTTCAAATTTTCATCTTTGTTTCTCACTAACCAAATCTACTTTAATAGTCAATAAATTGAATTAATTCTTTTCACAAGTGGAACTGCTACACAGTCTGCCCGTCTTTATCTTGACCCACTAAGCTTTCTCATCCTATTTTGTCCCCTTGTCCCGCTGAGGGGACAGTGAGTGAAAGGCTGGGTGGGAGTTTGTCCCTTCCACCAAAGAAGAGCAAAAAAGATACTTGAGCCTGTTAGCAGTTCTAAATTACGTACACGTAATTGATTTCGCACTGTTTAACGTTTCCTTTGTCTTCTTGTGGAACATCATCTTTCTTCTTAGCTTCTCTTTCAGCACAAGTACGAATCTAGTCATTGGGAGTTAAAAAAANTTCTTTTCACAAGTGGAACTGCTACACAGTCTGCCCGTCTTTATCTTGACCCACTAAGCTTTCTCATCCTATTTTGTCCCCTTGTCCCGCTGAGGGGACAGTGAGTGAAAGGCTGGGTGGGAGTTTGTCCCTTCCACCAAAGAAGAGCAAAAAAGATACTTGAGCCTGTTAGCAGTTCTAAATTACGTACACGTAATTGATTTCGCACTGTTTAACGTTTCCTTTGTCTTCTTGTGGAACATCATCTTTCTTCTTAGCTTCTCTTTCAGCACAAGTACGAATCTAGTCATTGGGAGTTAAAAAAAAAAGAAAAAACACAAACCAGAAAATGCCTGGGGTTTTTGTTTGGGTTTTTTTTTTGTTTTTAAAAACAGAAGTTACAGGTTAAAGACTACAATGTATCCTTTGTAACAGAATAAAAGTCATGACAACTTTTTTTTTTTTAAGTGCACAGTTTTTATATTGGTTAATTTGCAAGTGGAAACAATTGCAATAATAGCAAGAGCTGCCTGACGTATGGGAAACTTTAAGTGTAATCCCTGATACTACTGCAAGACATAACTGCCTTCATCTCAAAGAAGCATCATTACAATTCAGGGGGTAAAAAGCCTTTTTCAGAGACTAACTTAAAAACCAAAATATTATTGTTCTGACTCATAGACACCTGTCTCTGTTTGGAGGCACACATGTATTTTCCACATCCAGACAAAGACAAGACAGTCTTTTTACATTCTCTTACTTAAAAGATCTCCCCTTCTGCATAATTCTGGTAAATGTTTCTCTGACCTTGCTTCAGTTATTATTAATCTCTTCATACCAAGCTCTTCAGAACTACCTGGAATATCACATAGGCTGCCTTGCCCCCCAACGTCTTGCCCTTCTGTAGTGGCAAAATACCTTCCTATCTCTACTGGAAGTATCTCAGTTTATGCAGCCCTGGAGATCATTTGCCTTTCTTGTGGCCAAATCACTTGACACCTTATAATCATATAGCTGTTATAACTGTATTAACAGTAAATTGTAGTGCACAGACACCTGGTTGTTTGAATATCCATGCTAATCTTGTGTTAATTGTAGAAGTTATAAATTACCTTTATCATTTCTTCTTCTCCAGCAGTTTTGCTCTTGGCTTCTATGTCTCCTTCTTCATTACACCTAATAAAACGGCTATTTGCTGCTAGCAATGCCATTTTCTTCTGCAGAAATAACATCACATACTGTTATTATAAAGATTTTGTATATAATCCTTGATTCGTAACATCTATCCTCTACAGTATCCTCCACCAGTAACTCTGTAAACGCATTTTATTCTTTTATATGTGGACACTTCAGTAGCTAGCCAGCAACTTTGCTGGCTCCTTCATTCTTAAGATGCTTATAGCGGCCAAAATGCAGTAATGTGGAGTATTTTAAGAACTTCCAATTATAAGAAATGCACTGCAGTTGGGCAAACAGGAGATTAAAAGCTACAATATGGAAGAGACCGCAAAAGGCTTTTACACCACAAAGAACATCAATATAGATAAAGTCAAAATACAGTCACATGCTAGGAACATCAAGCAAACCATTCCAAACAGCTTACGTCTTGGAAGACAGGCTCCCATTGCTCTCTTGATCCTATCGCATCTGAACGTCCAACAACGAGGCCATCTGAATTTATACCAAGGTATTTCCCATAACCAGACTTCAGAGCAATCCTCGAAGAAAATGCAGGAAAACAATAAAGAATGTTTTTAATTCAAGCAATTCACAAGAGTCGACACATCACAAACACATGATTAGTAGACAACGTATTTCAAGAGAATATTAAAATACGTATTCACACCAGAAACAAAGCCAGCAAGTACCTAAACTTGTAATGTTACAGCAATTACCTTGTATCGGACAACTTCACTGCTGTGAACTGTTCGGGAGGACTAGGGCCTTCATCATCTGAGGAATAATTTTCCATTCGTTAGGTATCAAATATACAATGTTTTAGCTTAATATTGCAGTTTCAAAAAGAATTAAAACACCGGGCATCGCTAAGTACTACAGAAAGCCGTGATAATTCATTTCTTTAAAAATTCCTTTTTCGAGTATTCACTTTTAAAAAAAGCAATGCAGGTGCTCATATTTAGAGTGCTTAAAACAAGACACAAAATAAAGACAATCCTCGTGTAAAGTAATTTACAGCTGACAATGTTTTGTAACTCTCCGCGTGGCTTTGAAAACCTTGATCTCCTTGTAATATTATTTTTTCCATAACAATAATAATAAAAAAATATTACAGTTCAGCTATGATAAGACAACTCAGTATCCTAAAAGCTACTAACCCCTCCATCCCTCATACCCAAAATGAGATACGTTGCCACTGATGGCTTTGATCTCACCCTGGAGGTGAAACACACCATCAAGGTCCTGGAACAGCCCTTGTCTGACTGATGGCTCTCAAATTCCAAGTAAGGACAAGCTAATTATCCCACAGCATTAGTACGCCACTTGTGCGGCAACAAAACAAGCATATTAAGATGAGGAGGCAGCAATAAGCCTTAAAACTCATCTGCCTCGAGTTGCGCTCTTCAACTGACACCATGACGATTTTATAGGATTTAATAAAAGTTATACTGCTTTTTATCCAGTAAGTGGTATGGTCTTTAACAGGTGATCATCGCCAGTGCAGTTCAATTTATTGTACACATAAAACAGCAAGAAACTAGATAAGTGAAACTGATTGGTAGTCATTAGGTTTAAGTCATCTGCACGCTACGGTGAGGATTATTGCATTATTTGTAATAAACTCCTTTTAGCTGTAAAACTGCTTGCCTTTAAGTGATGCTGCTTTTATGCCTTTCATTACTAAAACTGCTTATTTCCAAATTTCGTGAAACAAACCTTTATGTGGTGCTCCAAGTGTAAACAAGCCGTTGTCGAGGGCATGGATGTAAGCTCCTTTATCCATTTCTATAGCAATAGTTCCTGTAATTTCACCGAAATTACTGACAGCCCACCAGTTTCCTAAAATAGAAACCCATGACAGTTAATAGAGTAATTGCAACTTCTGATTACAGTAGCTCACGAGATGGTATTTCTGTGTTGTCTCCGAGATTTGAAATTCTAATGATACAATTGCTATTGCAAGATCTTTGTGCGTTATTTTATAGTGCAGAGCCAATTTAATGGTGCTGCTGCCGAATCAGAAAGTCCTGCTGTTCTACCCACCCTGCCATCCCTAAGTCCGGGCTCCTGCACTTCATCCCTTCCTTGTAATCCATTCAGTTGATCCAGCAAAGATACACCTTACAAAGGCTTCATTTTTCTCCCTCTGGACCAGCCTCCTGCAGTTCTGGGGTCCTACCCCATTATTTGATTCTCCCAACACAACAGAAACAAATAAACCATCTCATGTTGCTGTTAAATTCCTTCAGGTGACCTGTAATCCTTAGGCTTCACTTGTTCAAGCCTATCTGTGTTTGAACGTTTGAGCCCCACAGAACTCCACCAAAGTTAAAGGTAGCCCTACCCATTTGCGTGAATTAGAATTATGACGTTTATGTTTTCCAAACAGTAAAATTTTCTGCTGCCATACTCTCTTACAAATATTTTCTACCCAATTAAGACAATAACTATTTTTAATTAATCTGAATACGATGTCTTTTTTCCCACGTGGTAAATTGAGCAAGTCAATCTGCCTTGAGTAGAAATAATCTTCCCCTATCTTTACACCACATACAGAACTAATTGTCTTGTCCTATACACTCAGGGCTCACAGATCAAGGTATAAGTTTTCCAAACCTCTTCCACTTTTTTGAAATCTCTCCAAATTAAAGAAAGTAAAACACCTTACACCTCCAGCGTAAGATACAACCGCCCATTTTCTCATGTATCATAATTTGTTTTAATACAGAAACAAGGATGACTTCCCCTTGCGCTGCTTTAGCTTACGCCTATGCAAGCATATAATAGAAAATGACATTTATCTGGTAACGTGCGCAATGCTACACCATACATCTGCGTCTCTCACCGCTTTGTGGTTCTTTTTCAGCTGTTTTTGTTTGTGAAGGGAACTGCCATCACTCCAGCACATGACGGCGCTGAAGGACGACAGTCTGTCAAGTTACCCCTCATGACCTCACATACTTTGATCCTTCTATTTCATGAAAAAGGAAAAGGTAAAGTTGTATTTTGTTACCGGTTAATGTTTGTCTTTGGTTTCAATTAACAAATTCATGATGTGAACACATCACAGCAGCAAAGCAAGACTGCCAAATTAAAAACCAATAAACAAACTAAACAAAACTCTTTTCCTTTTAAAAGGATCGAAGGTTTGTGTGAACTGAAGAACCTGGTCAGAAAGTGACTAGTGGCAGGGCAAGAACAGAAAGCACAGGCCATCCAACCACTAATTTTCAAAGAGATAGTAACAGAAGACACAAGTTATTTACACAGAAACACACTCGTTAAATAACAGCGTGACAGTGCTAAAAAGTTGCTCCTCCTGAAGCAAATAGCAGTGGGGCAGGAAAAAAAAAAAGAGAAAAAAAAGAAAGGGAGATCTCCAAGTTGATAAGCAGCTTGAGATTATATAAGAACATACTTCAGCTAAAAAGGCAAGTGGAAAATCCACCCCGGTGGTGCCAGAAGTTCCACTTGGTGCCAAGGAAGATCCCAACATACAAGCTGTGGGAAGCGGTTACAAACCTCCCGAGGGACACAGCGGGCTGGCAAAGGCCCGCAGCCACCTCCTCAGCCGCCGCCACCCCCTGCAGCCCCCGCCCAGCCGCTCACCAACAATGTCAAGTTGCTCCGCCGCATCCTCTTCCCTTTTCCTTTTCTTCTCCTTGTGCTTCTTCTTGCTGCGAAGGAAGATGTAAGGAAATAAGAACGTTCCTCCGGCCCGGCCCCCTCACGGCGGGCCCCCTCGCACGGCCTGGCCTTGCCTCGCCCCGCGGCCCCTCAGGAGCGGGCCACGGGAGCCCAGCTGGGAGCGGGGGGCCGGCCCAAAGCACCGAGACGGGGAACCCGCTCCTCACCTTTTCTCTTTCGCCCCTTTGAGGACGAGCTTGGTAGATTTAACGCAGGAATATTCCGCCATGTTGGGCTCCTCCGCGCCGCGCCGACGGAGGCCGCGGAGGGACAACCCTTCCCCGCTCCCGCCCGCCGCTTGCCGTGCGCATGCGCACTGGGCAGGGGCCGCGCCACAGCGCCCCCCGTCCCGCCTCACCCGCGCGGGGAACGGAGGGATTTGAGGCGAGGGCGAAGAAATTAAAACGGTGCAAGTTTAAAATTCCGCTTAAGGGCGTGTCCCCCCGCACCTTCCCCTTTTGGAGGCTGGCGTGGCCGCAGTGCTGTGCGGGACAGCAGGTTGAGGGAAGATGTTGAGGTCGAGATGAGGATACCAAGCTCGTAAGTCCACCAAGTGCGCCAAACTAGGAGCAAAATGAGGTTTATGGCGTTTTTTCCCATCCTATCAGCCACATGGTATTCCACTGAGTAAAATCTACCTCAGGTTTTCCCCTAGGGGCATAGCCACCTTTCCCACAGTTAACTTACCATCTTCTCAATGGTTACTGCTGCTCCTCTGAGGAACGGCCTTACTAGCACATTAGACTCCCAATTAGAGCAGTAATTTGTGCTTAGTCTTCTAGTCTGTTGTTTTCTACGTCACACTAATGGAAGGGGGTTTGTGCCCAAAAGGTTGTCTGCTGATTATATTAGCTGGTCAAATGAAAGATGCCGTCCCTATAAAATCTTGCCTTAGATGAATGCACATGGAGATGCTTGTGTCGCATTGCTTCCTTTTGGTTTCTGATTTCATTACCTATTGATGCTTGCAAGCTCGCAGCGTCTCAAAGGTGTCTTCTACAGGTAAGAAATGAGAGTCTTTAAAGTCACTGTAATAATGCCAGGTGATAAATCTCTGCGTGAGTAATGTCCCAGTGAATGACCCTGGAGTTGGTGGATGACTGCAGGTGTCTTTCACAAGATACTCTGGCTGGATCCAGGACCCTGCCACTTCTCACCAGAATGCCTTCCATGTGTATCTACATGCCTAACATGACTAACCCCGTATTTTCATCTGCGAAGCTGGAGTGATGGCACCTGCTATGTAAAATGAAAGCAACAGTAATGGACTTTCAGGAGCTTTTGGCAAGTCCCTCATTTTGGAGCACTGGTGAGAAGGTGGTTGGGACGAGGCACGGGCTTTTCAGCAAACGCAATGCTTGAATCAAGCTGCTGGTGTGTGTAAATTCAGAACATTTTTCGTGTCTCTGGCATGCTGCTTTCCTGTCAGTGTCTTCATCTGTTGCAGTTTGTCAGTGACAGACAGTCGTCTCCTTGATCAGTGTTTGGGAAATGGATAACTTGAAGCAGTGTGTTGCTGTAGTAGACAGCGTGTGACTTTATTGATCTATTGACTTATCAGTCCCACGAACTTGCATTTTGTAATTAGTTCTTCCAGGAAAATCTGAAAAAATAGGCAGTACAGAGAGCTGCAGGCAATGATAGACAGCTTGCTGACCACTTCTGATCTCTGCATGCAGCTGCAATCAGGGAAGTATTGTGTTAGCAAAGTCTTGTATCCAGGAAGGTTGTGAAGGTCCCACACATCCTACTGTGTGTGAAGGACCAGAGAAGATCCAGGTTTCCAAATACAAGCGGGATACCCAGCTAGACTACTAGCAATCCATCCGTTGATTTCAGCCTCACCCTCAAATAAATTGTGTTTTCACATTGCGAGAGATTTTTGTGCCAGATGACTTCTAGAAACCTTTTGATACTGTATTGGAATTTTACAACCAATAATAGAATGGTTGTTCCTTAGTTTGCTTCCTTGGTTTTGGTGGTAGATACAAGGGCTTGCTCGCTGTTGAAACATTTCAGTCAAAATATTCCTATTTTGTTCTACATTCTCATGTCTCCAGCCCTTTGGAAATTAATTCAAGCTAACCTCAGCCTCAAGCAACTTTAGCAAATATATTTGTATTTCACTCTCAGTTTATCGTTAAATACTTTTTTGCTGATTCTAAATAGATATGCCTATAAGGCAGAAATGTTAGTAAAGGCAATATGAAAAAAAGAGAGTAATAAGGTGGGAATTAGAAGAAAGCACAGAGGAAATGAGCAAAGCAAAAAGAATGTCTGTCAGCATGCCGATCGCTCAGCTTCACCCTTGCATGCTAAGATGTCGTCCATTGGGTTTTTTGGGTTATTTTGGGGGTTTATTTTGATTTCTTTTTAGGCTTTGATTCTATGGAGAGCGAATCTACAGGTTATCTTTCTTGTTTTCTTAACTCTAGCTTCAGTAATTTATTTGTGATAGATCTTATTCTTTGTCTGCTGAGCTGTGCAGCCTTAGTGTTCATGGCGTATTTGTATACTCTTGTCAAAGTGGGTCAGTGTACATTGACACACTATTAACAACACTCCAAAGTACACAAGCACTTGGCTGAGAGGGAGAATGGGAAAGGAAAAGGTAGTATTTTAGCATTTTATGAAACAAAGATGCCTTGACCACTTTTGGTTAAGAATATAAAGCATTTTCAAAAAGAAGTAATAATGTTAAAGTTACTAAGAATTATCCAAGTTAAGTTGCTGTTTTTTCTTGTAAACTTACACAAAAGTGCGAGTAAAAACAATTTCTATTTTTAAATACATGTATTTATATCATGATGGCCATGTCTCTATATTTTTCTGTTTGTCCACCAGATGCTGCTATAGCCACAGAAATAAATGCAGATTTAGATGTTTAAAAAAAAAAAAAAGTAGCTTTATTTTCATTACAGATTACCCTTACGCATCATGATCCTGAAAAGAATTACACACATGCTTACGTTTTTGCACTGACAATAGTCCCGGTGGGTTCAGTTAAGCAACTCATTCTGTGTAAAGTTAAGCATGTTTGTGAGCTTTCTTAGGATGGGACTATACCGATTATGTTTGCTATTTTCTTTATTTGCTATTCTGTTTTCCCCATTATGAAGAGAAAGAGGGAAACACAGAAGGATGGAGACCATAAATTTCTAATTTTAAAAGAAATGTAGACTTTTTTCAGGCTTCCATAATGTAAAATATGTCTTCTTGTTAATGAATATGATTTTTATCTAAAATTCACATCGTTTAGTTTTTTTCTTTAATTTAGTGACTCCAGCAACAAACAGACATCACTACAGTATATAAGGAAGACAGTAAAACCTTTCCCCGCAGGGCAAAGCTATGCCATCAATCAGAAAACTGTATCTAAAATGACACCTCTTTAGAAAAGCTATTTAAACTCTTAATTTGCTAGTTAGTATTTTTGAAATTAAAACATTTCCAAAATGTGCTGGCTATGATTGTTTAAAAAAAATATAACAGTTCATTTTCTTTATGGCAGTGGAAATAAATGGAGCCTTTGTGTTTGCAAATGTAGAAAACAAATCACTTCTTTAATGGCTGGATTTTCCTGCCAGCTTGGAATTTGCCGCATGTGCGTTTTATTTTGAATGCCTAAAGAGTGAAATCATTTGCCGTCTCTCATGCAGATGGGGCAGATTGGCTGAGGTGTCATTTGCAAAATGTGCACTTTGATCATTCAAGTTGGAAGGGCATCATTACGAACAGCGTTTCCTATAGACACTCAGCATTGGTGAAAGTGGAGAGCTGAGACCGCGTATCCATGAATCTAGCCTAGCGTCATAAGAGCCTGGACCAAAACTTGGGCACTGGAGTTTTCTTCTGTCTTGTTTATTTATGTTAGGAAATATAAAAATACCTCCCCAAACCAGAGAAACTTGAATTAGCTCTCTTGATAGCGGAGTTGACAGATAGTTTATATGCTTTTTTTTTGGCCTTTCATTTATAAGTATGGGGCCCTTGTGAAATATCAAGCTGCTGACTGATCTAACACCAAGATTGATACAGTTTTGTTTACTCATTTATAGAGGGAGTGAAATCCGATGTGAGTTAGAATCACAGCAACTGTATTTTAATTTTTCCCCAGTGGGACGAAGTACGTAGACTGGAATGTTGCGGTGGTTTCTCGTAATGTTCAGCAGCAGTTGTGTTGATGTTGAAGCATCCCCAGGACATGATGGTGCATACCACAGTGATGTGACAGATGTAAATAAAAAGCTTATTTGATTCTTGGCATTTTTAATACCGCATGCTGAAAATGCTTTTAGTATAACTTCTAAATTTTAAATGTGACCTGAACTTACCTTTTCTAACACTTAAGATGTTAGTGTTAGATTTTTAGCACAGGTAAGTAAATATTCTCAAAATGGCGTTTCTACTGCTCAGTTTATGGTACAGTAGAGTATTTGGAAAATGGGAAGGGTTTCTCGTCCTGTTGGGGGCAGGATGGAGCCTCAGCTCAGCCTTCAGCATCCGTAGTTCAGAGACGCTGTGTTGGTTGTGGCTTCTCAGCTTCTTCTGCCTTACCTGATCACTCCTTGACTTTCCTTCGCTGTCTCTCTGTAAAGTTGTTGTGGCTAAGTGTTGGCAGCTGGCCAGACCTTCTCAATATCTCCTTCTCGAGATATTAAAACCCTGCCCTACAGTTTGGCAAAGGGGGGACAGAGCACTCGCCAGCATCCCTTTCTGTTGGACACTGGGGGAATGCGAGACAAACGAAAAGGCAACCAGGAATGTACAGTGGTCTTACGCAGACGCCAGCTCGATGGTGTTTACTTGGGCTCAGGCCTTCTGGTTTCTGCTTGTCGTCCCAAAAGCCTTATGTGTACTTCTTCAAATTATGTTACTCTTTTCCACTTATCACTCTGATTTTTATCCTGATGTACTGAGGAAATTTTTTGTATGTGTGTGAACATGTTTGCCTCTCTGCCTATTAGTCTATATTTCTTTATTAATATTTTTTAAACTAGCAATTTTTTTCTTCCAATTTAACAGACAGGTGGAGGTCACAACAGTAATTGAACTCTGCTGAGTTCTGAAACTGTTGTTAGTTAGGTAGGAAAAAGACCTATGACTTCCCTGGTGGAGGGAAGGGCTGCAATGTGAACTCCCATCTTACTCGAGATAGGAGAGAACCCTCATGCAGAAAGGAGTCTGTGAGGAAAATCTCCTACTAAATCATAGGACACTAATGAGTGAAAAATCAAACTGCATTACTTCCGGTGCTTAAGAAGCAACCTATTGCTATACACTGTAATTTCAGTTTTTATGGGATGGAAATTTGATTCTGTAAGTTGAGTGTATTTGATGGTTTTTGACATTTCCTGACAATTAGCTAGCATGTTTGATGCAAATGTAGTTGAAAACCCTTTCCCTTATTCACTTGTACTGTATGGCAAATGCGGAATCAACTATAAATTAAATAGGACAGGATTTTTGTGGCAAGTTACCTGCTTTGTGCTATGTGTTCATATGCAGACTTTTCCCTCTCTGGGACACACTTTTTTCTTGTTTCCAATGAGCCTTGTTTCCCTTGTTATGTGTGGTTGAGTTTGTTTATCTCATTAAGAAAGCCATGGGATCCATGGGGAAAGATTTGCCATTTCATGTATTTGTAGCACTGTCGCGGTTGTTCTTTGTTAGCCTCTAATCAAGTTTAAATACAGTTTCTAACTGGTGCTTTTGTTTCAATTGAGTATTTCAGAAAAAGGTTTATTCCTTTTTGTATTTCTTTGTGACTTAGTAAGAAATAAACAGTTGGTTTTGCATGGTCTAGGAAGGGTGTACTCACCTTCACAGCATTTCTTTTGAGAAGTGCCTCCCCCACCACCCTGCAAGAGTATGTGACTTCCCTTTGGGCTATATATTTTTATTACTCCATGTCCTCTGAGACTACATGGGTGTCCTTTATAATTTCAATGAGATATGAATTGGCAGGACTTAAAAGGAGAATGAATTCGTGGCAGGGTGTTCATTTTCAGTGCTGCTGTCCTCCTGGCCATAAAACTGTACACTTTTTCTTTGTAAATTACATTTCCTCTCCCCCAGGATTGCCATATAATTTCTTTCTGCATTTTTTTTTTTCTAATAGGACGGGAGCATTTACCCACTATGATTGTTTTCATTGCCCATTTGAATTTGAAGAGCTGTTGTAAATGATTTTCCTCTCTTATCCTCCATAGCTCCTGATTCTGTGTAATTTGTCCTGAATGCAGATGCTCTTCCTCAAAAAGGCAATTTTTCCTAATGCAGTGGCAATGAATGTCTTGTTAAAAAATGCTTTTGTATGGATTTAGCAATTGTGGAGGTGGAAGGGAGATCTGTAGACGATTGCATATAGAATAGGTATAAGTCTAGCCAAAGGTAGAAAAAGCTTTTTGCTCTGGAGGGAAATCTGAGTTGTGCATTATCCTTGTCCACTCACTTCCTTGTAAATGTGTAAAATATAAGTGACAGTGGTTCCACTTATGGGGTTTTCTTTTTTCCTTTCTTGGGCCAAATAGAAAGGAGAAATAAATACACTTAACTCCTGCTTATTTGTGAGAGCCTGACTTTGACTGTCCTTGTTTTTTCATCCAGAGTGCTTCCAAATGGTGACAATATTTATTAGATTTTGAGGCAGTTAAAGAGATAAAATGCAAATGTAGAACTTTGCCTTAATCGGGGCTATCATCAGTATCTCATTGTACTTTTGTTTTCAATTTTGCCCATCACATATCTAGTCAGTCCAGTTTGCTCAGCTTTTCGTGTAATGTTTTGTGAAAGCAGCACTGGCAGAACAAAACAGGTTCTCGGTTTACAATCATCTCCTCCTCCTTGACATTAGGAGATAAAGTTTCTAACCCACAGCACGGTACATAAAAACTGTTTTGAAATATGGCAGCCAGAGATGGCAGCATTCATCATCCCAATGCAGCATCACTTTTTAAAGCTTCAGTAACTTGAATGAATGAATGATGTCGGATTTTTAGCTTCCACTGAGAAAATACAATGCAATCTGGAATTCCTGTCCCTCATGGTCAGGAAGAAGAGACATAAAACCTGGTCGTAAGGGTTTAAAACTTTAAAAGGCAGAACAAAAGAAGACCACACCTATTGTTCTTTTTAAAATACTGCTTTTAAAGCCACCGTTGTGAGTCTTTTAGCCTATCTAATGATTGTGCTTTGAGTTGGCAACATCTGTTAGCTTGTGTCCTGTCACAGCAGGTAAGTGAGTGGGAGTTGAAACTGCTGATCTTCCCATATTCTGATCCTGAGAGAAAAGGAGAGGGAACATTTCAGTATGCATCACCTGCTTTCAGGCTGTTTTCCCCAAAACATCCCCTCAGTGTCTGTCAGTGCTTTTCTTACAGTCTAGGTGCAGCGTGAACTGTTTTTTTCCCAATTAAGCTTTATTTTGCTGCAGGGGTCTCTCCTGCTTCTGAAAATCCCAAATCTAATTTGCCAAAGATAAAAATAGGCTTTTTGCTGTCACAGCTTCTTGAAACTATGTTGTGACAAAACATGATCTAGTTTAGATCTTAAAAGGTGAAGTCTGTGGGACTGGCTAAGGTGTTTCAGTGCATCCCAGAGTACTGGCTGGCTGGAGTGGGAATAATCCAGGCAGAATTTCTGGCATGTGCAGTGGATGGGGTGTAATTTATACAGTTAACTTCTTAATGGAGCAGTGAGCCATATCCACGCTGTTCTTTGGCCTGTTTGGGGGGGTGGAGTCCCTAGGGTTGCGTGTGAGGATCTGCTGTAGCTGGTCCAGAGCACTCGACCTGAAATTCTCCCAGACTTGCTTCAGGTGTTTAGTCCTGTGCTGGGTAGGAATCATTCTCGGATCTGCTTACATTGGGCTCCAGGGGAATAATTCAGCATTGGTAAGGTCCATCGTTGCTGCTGTCTTTGTTGCAGATGACCGAGATCTGGCGCAGTTTTCATCACTGCCTGAGGTGTCCAGAACTGCCATATCTAGGAGGTACAAAATGTCTAGCTCTGCTAGATCCATGAATTAGACACGCATTTTTCTCCAGGATCCTGTAGAAAGCCACAAGCGGTCTCGTTAAAAGCAATACCACCTGCCAAGGACCTCAGCAGTAGCAATGGGCAATCTATGGATCTATGGTCAGGTGTGTAGGCTACGCTCCCCTCAGCCATGCACATCATTTTCCCCTGGAGACAGAGAGATGCCCCCTGTTCTGAGCAAGGCAGAGTGTCTCTCCCAGCAAGTGCAGAAGCTCCTTTGCCCAGGGACAAAATAACAAAAAGAAAATAATGAAATATATACAAAACAGCATCAAGCTCCCAGGATGACAATCACATCACCAGCAGGCATTGAGGAAGGCCCAGACTGGACTCAGCGATGGAAGGAAACTGGATTCAGGAACACATGGGTCAGGATCAAAGGCAGATGAACCGATGGAGTCCTCCTCGGACGCCGGCCATTGAAGAAGGAAAGCCAGAGCAAGAGCCCGAGCCCAAGCAAAATGAAAAAGCCCAAGCAAGAGGGCTGACCCTTTGATCCCTCAGCTTTTTATACTGAGCGTGAGGCAGATGGGATGGAATACACTGTTTGGTCAGTTTTGGGTCACCTGTCCTGTCCACTTCTCCCCACAGGTGAGACTCCTCTACGCTCTTCCGCTTCAGACCCCCCAATGGGGCAAATAACAAAGTTGTCTGGCCTTGGTCGTTACAGCAATAAGTATAAGCAAGAGCCTCTCTGCACACCGTGCCTCAGCATCAGCTATAAACATGGGTCTTACCGCTCTGAGAGAGGGCAGTTTTCTGCACAATATGCTGCTAATTTCAGCAGTTAGAAGAGGCCTAGTTAGAAAGCAGAGTTACTGAACAAAATTGGTCCTGTTTTACCTCAAACCAGGACACCTGAAGAAAGAAAAGACCAAGGTTTCTTTATTTTTGTTTCCCCGGATGGGATGAAATTCAGGGAACAGACTCATGTTGTTCAAGTAAAGCAGTTTTTCTTTTTAGTGTAAAAATAATTTTGGTAGTCTTGTGGCGTGAGGCAAGAAGTGAGCCTTGCAAGCCAGGCCACTCATAATAGTCCTTCAGCGCTGCTCTGCTGCGCTGGGACGTTAAAAAGAAGAGAGGATGTTTATGCGTAGGACAGGCTTCTTCTCAGGGGCTGACGGATTGTGTAAAGGACGGCCCTTCTTGGTAGCAGTGTGTAATAGTCAAGGTTCACAACCACGTAATATTTTCAAATATTGTTTGAAACACTGTTCACGGTAGTTTACTGCAGCGGTCTGGAAAGCTTCAGTGTCAGTTCAGACTTACTGTACTCCTATGTCATGCTTGGGTTCTGGCCTGAGATGGATTACTTGCAGGAAGACAACAAACATAAACACTGACCACGTTGTGACCTGACTGTTACAGGCGATGAGAAACAAAGGCGCCCTGTGGAACCAACCCGAGTCCAACGCAATGCAGTTATTAAAAATCAAGGGTTTGTACCAGTGTAAGACCCAGCTTACCCATATCTGCACAGGCACATAGAGCATTCATCCACCAAATGACAACTCTAAGAAGGGAAAAATGGAAAGAGAGCTGTCACGCTCCTGGATGCTGTGGGAAACCCCCTTTCTTGCTTTACCAAGCAACTGTCTCACCCCTCTGACCCGAAGGTGCCAGGTCTTTTCTCCCTCTGCTTCTTGGGCTGTGGGTGCTGATAAGAGATGCTAAGAATATTTGCAGGTGCCGCCTCTTGTTTCCTCTCCTGCATGTGGAGCCATGTGACAAGACTCACCAGACTTGCTGCCCATGGTGTGTATTTTGAGAGAACATCTTAAAAGCAGCTATGGCTTCAAATGTGATGCCAGGCTGAGAAGCAATCACAGATTTGATCAGTTTGGCTCTCTCCAGCAGGTAGATACCTATTAAGACTGGATATCAAATCTACAATGTCTGTGTTGATCCCGACTTTGTCTATATCAGATTTACTGCTGTGACTACAACTTCTAACAGGTTAACAGCTTGAGTGTTTACCAGCTTTTGCACCTTACTCTGCTCTCCTCTGAAGCTGGTGATCTTCAGGGTAAACGATGTTCAAGCCTTGGTACCAGTGATACCTTCACAGTGTAGGAGTGTGATTCAGAGGGAAGTCATCTGGGGGTGGTGTGGTTTCCTAAAGGGTACCTGTGAGTCCCTTGCTAGTGGAAAGAGAATGAGCAGCTGGTGGCAGCTGGTTGTTTTTTTTTTTTTGAATCCCTCCTTTGATGTTGGTGACAGAGTGCTTATTTTGTGTGGATGCAGAGTACTACTGCCTTATGCCCCAACAAAGCTGCTCCCTCCAGCGAGGCTAGTGAATAATCCTGGCTGGATTGGTGATGTGGTTTTGGCTACTGCAGGGGTTGTGGTCTGCTCTTGGCATTAGAAATGCAATGTAGCTGTCCTCTCAGGTGATGTCTGAAGGGTCAGATCCTTGGAGTCTCCTGTTTTTTCCTTCTCCTGAGAGGCAGTAAGGTAGCCTACGCAGGCTGCATGCTGTATGGTGCGTTCATTCCTCCCTGAAGCATAGTCAACCCACACAAGTTTTGCCTTTATTTCTTCCATCTCCCATAAAAGAGCTATAGGCTGGGTTTTTTGGGTTTTTTGTTTTTTTTTAACAATTTGGCATGACTTTTAAATCTGTTACAGTCCTGAAAACTGAATCAGGCAATTTTCTCAATTGTGTGCCAGTTTTTGGAGACTATGTATGATGTGTCCATCTGGCTCAGGGACAGATCCCTAGCACTGGGATCACGCAGTGCCTCAGGCTATTGTCTCATAGCTGTTACAGGGTATTGTGAGTTTCTTTTTGAGGGGTTGTGTGCTTTGCATGTACCATGGGATGTGATGGATAGGTGGGGACGGAAACAGCATCAAAGTGAATCCACACCCAGCTCCATCTTGTGGGGCAGATATTGGCAGACTTTAAATGCTGAAGTCAGTGAACAGGTGGAGAACAGAGTCATGAGAATACTAATGAAGGTACATTTATGGGGCTGTTTAGGTTCCAGTGAAATATCGGTAATTTAACTAGAACATTACATGGAGAGGATTCAGCCCTTGAGTCATACCAGTAAAAATGATGTGGATCTTGAGGCAAAACCTTTCAACCTGAAATAGAAACAGGGAAAAGGACAGTATGTGATTGGGTTAGTATTGCTCATATTTATGAGTTGCAGTCCTCAGGCAGATTTGTATTTTTTCTTAAGGAGAAGTGGTAAATGCAAAGAAGGATTTCCTGAAACCTTTTGAAGGTTCATGCAGAAGACTTGTTTGCTTGCTGCGTAGCTGGCTTTCTACCTGTATAATTTTATGCGTCACATCATGATGAAACAGGATAATGCAGACCTATAGATCAATCCTATTTGTCTTTTCCTTTATTTCATTGACTGTGCAGAGGGGTGCACATTCTGGAAAGCTTAGATCGAAAACCTATTCTGTAGCCTAGCTGGAACCCAGCCCTCTGGTAAGCACTCAGTATTTTGCCACAGGTGGTGCATGCAGCTGATAGTGGGCTGATTGGTTTGTAGTTCCTAGCATCTTATGTTACCTCCCTTAGAAGACCAGTAAGTGCATTATTCTGTTTTTCCAGAGCTGTGCAAAGCAAAACAACGAATGTTGAATCAATAAAATAATCCATGGTTTAACTGCTCAAAGGCAAAAAAAAAAAGGCAATTTAAAACTGTAAATTATTTATTTTTCTTAAAGCGTTTTAGTGGCATCATCTTTTTGTGTTTTACTTGAAATATCATTTGGATTCCCTTTATGTGAAATTCTTTATTTGAAGCTTTTTTCAGACTGTTAAATTAATAGATTAGTTTTGTAGTGAGCCAGTTGGAGTTAATCAATTGAGAACAACTGTACAGAGGTTCTGTAAGCTAGGCTGGATTTGAAGGGTTTAATTTTAATCATAGTCTGAGCACTACAGCTGCTTCATGTTTGTTTAGTAATAGAGTTGATGAGCAGCTAATTTGAAAGGAAAGCTTAGGCACAGGTGTGAAATTCCTCATGAGTATAAGAGAACTGGCCCTGAATGTAGGAAGATGGTGCTGAACATACTGCTCTATGGTAAGCCAAAGAGGTTTTTTTTTTAATATTTTTAAACTAGCGCACTTGACATAAATCCCTTGACCCAAACATCCTTCACCTTTTTATCAAACCACTAAAGTGATCGTGCGGTATAAGAGACCAGGATTTGGTACCCTGCTCTGTTGGGTTTTGAATTGGTATCTCTTGGTTCCGGAATTTGAGGCCTGGTGACAACAGTGCTCTGAGGAGGGTTTTCTTTTTTTCCCCCCGTGTGTTGCTATTACAGTTTGCCTGGAAAAACTGTGATCAATTTGATTTGAGGAGTGGCGTTTACTACTGCCCGCTCTATGTACGTAAAGAGGATGCAGCATTGTGAACCCTCACCAAGGCTGCTTGCTTCTGTGAACCTTGGGGGGGAGAGGCTGTAACTTCTGAAGAAAGGCAGAATTGCAAACACCTTCTCTGGCATTTCCTCCTCACCGGGTTATGAGCTCTGTGGGCAGTGCACTTAGTCCTAGTAAATAGTGCTCTTAGGTTAGTAAAGGTTCTGATTTGAGATCTCTGTCATACTTGCTGCGATTACCCTAGTGCTCCTCTAGCAGTTACTGCGAGTTATAGCTCGTGCATGAGAATATTGACTTTAGTGACCATCTCCTTAACATTAGGCGAGCGTCCAGGCTACTGAGTTGTGGAAGCTGAGGAGATAACGCGTGATTTGCTCTGTTCCCTATGCTACAAGATCGGTAAGCTCTGGTAAAGGTAGCTGTGGCAGATGAGGGGGCTGCCGCTCACAGATGCTGCTGTCAGTGTTGACCACTTTGCAGTTAGGTCTGGGGTGCTTTCTGTGGGGCAGGATTCCCTAGGAAGGCAGGGTGCGTGAGACAGGTGCTGTAATGCAATTGTTGTTGCGGTGTGGGAGTTCTTTTGTGCAGCCAGCTCCAATTTACAGCAGGCTAACATGGAGGGAAGACCTGGATGAGATTCAAGAAAATGTCAGGAGAAGTTTAAAATAGTCCTAGCAGATTTTGACCAGGGTATATGTATGAAAAACAGAGTTGGTTCTCTAGTTCTGAAGCCTAGGGACAAACTCATGTAGGTAAAGTATTCTTCAAATTCACAGAGAAAGCAGGAAAATACCTTAAAACTTTAGTTATTTTAACAACCTCTGCATTTTCTTCATAAGATTGTAAGCAGAAATAGTGTGTATTGCTATGCCAGTAAGAATTTCTGTGTGCTCCAGAAAGATGCGCCCAGTCTTGGAGGTTCAAAGCAATAACTGACTGCGGGGGTAATAAATCAGTTCCCTGGCATCTTTGCATTAATTAAAAAAATGAAGTTTTTAAAATAGCTTATTATTAGTGAGGAATGTTACTGGCATTTTTGTTAGGTAATTAGATGTTAGTATCCATCGTTACAGATGGCACTCAAGGTGAAGGTATAGAGATATACAGATATTTTGAGACTATGCAAGTCAGTGACAAGGTGAGGAAGGGATGCAAAAAAATCTTGATTTTACTCTTCTGTTGAAATAATCGGATTCACTGTATTTTCCAGTGCAAAGTCATGCAAGTTTGGAGTTCACTGGACATCAATATTAACTGCATTTGGGATGAAGATGAATGAGGAGAGAGACATACTTTTTCAGTTAGAGGAACCTGAGTTGCTGCTAATTGATTTGGTTAAAAAAAACCCCAAAACTTGCTTGCTCTCTAAGAGCAGCTTCTATGATTTGAAAGACATTTAGATGCTTTTCTAGCTGTGGGTTAACAAGGTGAATCATGGATTCCACAGTGCCTTCGTATTGTCCAACACTGATAGAAGAGGGGAAAAAAATAATTTTTTTTTTCCCCACTCTCTTTATATTTCTGGTTGTTATGGTTATTGTGCTGGCACAGAATTGATTTCATTTCACAGAATTTCCTTCATTTTACAAAAATGGAGAAACTGATTTTGCTGACATTTTAGTTTCACAATGCCTGTCTTAGAGAAAACCACTGTGTTGTGAAAGGCTTTGGATGCAGTAGTAAGAATAACATCCTGTGCCTGGAAGGCATTGTGAGCCACCGGAATCAATCCAAGAACCTTATCAAGTACAAGTAAACAATAAAATGAAACCCATTTATCTGAACCGGCAGTACAAATGTACGGCATGAGGAGTGCTCACTTAACCCTGTCAAGACCAGCATGTCAGCAGGAGAAACTTTGGGGTTTTCTCCCTCCTAGTTTCTGTTGTATTCTGTACAACCCTGGGCTCGCGGGGAGGGAAGGAGTGTGTGCATCTCTGCGCACAGACACGCGTGGAGGTGAACGTACAAACCACCTTCTCTTCCAAACGGAAAAACCAAAACTTTGTTTTTAATTACGGCTCAGAGTACTAATGCACCAACGTGAAAAAAATGGTTGTTTTTCATGTGATTTCTGACTACCAGTGTAAAAAAAAAAAATCAAAACCCAATCTTTGGTGCAGTCTTAAATAACCCTGTTTGTATGACTTGCTTCACAATAGGAAAGACTAGATGGAGCCTGTGTATTTTTGAAAGACTAGCTGAAAAGCAGCTATGGCTTCAAATGCGATGCCAGCCTGAGAAGCAGTCCTCCATCTGATCAGTTTGGCTCTCCGGCAGGTAGATACCTATTAAGACTGGATATCCAATTTACATTGGCTGTGTTGATCCTGAGTTTGTCTGTGTTAAGACTGACTGCTGTGACTACAACTTCTAATCGGTTGACTCCCTGAGTATTTACCAGCTTTTGCACCTTAGTCTGCTCTCCTCTGTTGCTGAATTTGAGAGTAAATTAAGATTATTTTGCGTATGACTTGCAGTGACTGTGGTTTTACAAAACCCCAAGCGTACTGATAGGTTTTCAGATGCTTTCCACTGTGCTGTTGGGAGAGTAGCTGTTGACTAAAGACTGCAGTGTCTGGAAAATTTTTTAGCTATGACTAATACTAGTAAACAACATTAATAAAAGTGAGTTTTATAGTATGTTTTATTAGTACTTGCATCCCAGGATGTTTTTGCTGCCCGATGGCACTGAGACAATAAGAAATTGTGTTATTTTAACTTATTTAATTGAGTAAGAGGGCATTGGGCTCCTGGGCAACCTGCTGAAGCTGGGTCTGCTTGGGCACGGGGGTTGGACTTAAGGGGCTTGAGGGATCTTGAGGGATCCCTTCTAACCTAAACGATTCTTAGACTATAAATCATAAGGTCTATGGATTAAGTGATCATTAGTAAATTTAATTTAAATTCAATGGAAGAATAATAGTGGGATTTTCAATTCCAAACAGAAAATATATAGTACGTTCAGTTATCCTGAAGAGCTCAGGAACTTGAATATGGAGAACGCTTGTCAATTGCTGAATGTATTGGGAAAATGTATCCTAGCTAGGAGGGAAAAATTTTGACGTTTAGCTGGAAGAATAAGCACCCTGGAGAGAATTTAGAAATTAAAGGGAACAAGATGTAGACTTATACAGGTGAAAATAAAGGATCCTGTAGGTCTAGCACCCCAGAACTACCTGCATGCTTTCTCAATAAAAACAGTGACAATGAGGTGAGAGGGATAATGGAAACGGAGCATGTAAATTGCATTACCCGTAAACAAGCTAGAAATTGAAGTTGTTAGTACACTCAAGTGGGATTGATGAGATAATTTCCATCTCAGAATTCTCAGAACTGTTGCAGCTTCAGTAGTGAATATTTTATGCAAAGCAAAGGGGTGTTCCGGAGACCAGCCGAGTTGAAAACGAAGCAGTATTTGAGAACCAGGCAAAAGTCATCAAAAAAACTGCAGATCAGTAAAACTGTCCACAATTGCCTTCAAGTCTACAGACAGAAATGCAATTTAAAGATTTGGATTAAAATGGGATTAAAAGGCTACGCTAGTTTTTGAAAGGTAGGTTGCACAAAATTAATGTTATACTTTCTTTGATTTGGTAGCAGATTTTCTAAATGAAGGTGATATATCAGATCTTATCTATTTGGATTTCATTACAGAAGTTGATACCGTAACACCTAATAAGCAATGGCTTAAATTAGAGAAGGAAGTTGTTAACGTGAAAAGTGTTGCTAATGTTTAAAAAAAAAAAAAAAAAGGAAAGAAAAAATTCCCAGTCTATCAATCAAAATAGATCCAGGAAATCCAGGGAGCGATGACTATCACTGTGGAGTTCCTGAAGAGGCCTTACCTGAAATGCCTTGTGCAGTTCTGGTCACTCATATTCAATAAAGAGAAAATGAAAATTGAACAAGTGCAAAGAATTGCTGTTAGAATAATAAGGAAAATTGAGGACATATAAAAGTGAAAGGGCTTGGCTTGTTTAGCTCAGCAAAATTAAGGCTGAAAGGGGGATTTTATAGTTTCTCCGAATATATCAGGTGGTAAGCAGAAAAGAATTACAAAGGGTAAAGTTATGATGAGGTAGGTGCTGATAAGGTGGACAGTAATAAATGTAAGTGGAAATTAGATGAACAACTAGCTGTTTTTAGGATGGAGTTTGGCAAGTTTCTAAAAGGCATTCCTGGTGGGACACTTGTGGTGTCAGGGGAATGAATTTAATGACCCTGGATAAGTTTTTCCCCATTAGTGTTCGCATATATGATTCTGTTGAGAATTTTGACAGAGAAATACCTCATTTTGTTTTCCAAATCAGTACCAGAAGAGAGGTAGCCTGTTTGGCATTACAGGCTTGTTCTATCTTTTTCACAGTTTAATCATTAATATAATTTTGATCTGGTAACATCTACGTGAATGATTTTGAATATGCTATAACATTTTACTTCTTGAGAAAGCAAAATGGGTATGGCCGAAATTTAATTGTCCTAACTCTAGTAGTTATTATTTAAAATGACATATCTTACTGTGTAATACATTTTGAACAGACAATGGGAAAATGAGAAGAGATTTTCTTTTTTATTGGTTATAACCAAGTCATGAACATTTGGAATGGGGATTTGGTACAAATAAAACGCCGTCTAAAATTTTTGATGCAGATTAGAAAAATGGTATATATCTGTAGATTATCTGTATCCAGTTACAGAAATCACTTAAAGATTTGGATGAAATTTCACATGCTTGCTATTTTGTCCCCTTAAAATAAGCATAAACGTAACAAACATGTTTGTTGATGACGCAGCTGTGTGTAGCATATGTATAATTACCTCAAGGACAAGAGGTAATGGGTACAAACTTGAACATAGGAAGTTCCATCTCAACATGAGGAGGAACTTCTCTACTTTGAGGATAGCAGAGCACTGGAACAGGCTGCCCAGAGAGGTGGTGGAGTCTCCGACTGGAGACATTCAGAACCTGCCTGGACACCATCCTGTGCAACCTGCTGCAGGTGGACCTGCTCTGGCAGGGGGGTTGGACCAGATGATCTCCAGAGGTCCCTTCCAACACCTGTGATTTTGTGAATTATAGGTAAAACTACATGGGGAAAAAATGGTTGTCAAATGATGTAAATTAAGGTAAATGCTGAATATCTTCTAAATAGAAGCATCTAATGAATGAAAGTGCGTGTTGTTTTGGGAGTTAATCTCTAATAGGAAAAGAAGGTTCCATGATGGTAAAGTGTCGCAAGAAATCCGGTCTGTAAAAGTACTAAAGGACCTGTGGCAGGTTGACCTTGGGTGATTGCCAAGTGCCCACCCAGCTGCTCTTTCACTTCAGCTTCTCAACAGGACAGGGGAAGAAAATAAGATGGAGAAGCTTGTGGGTTGAGATAAAGTCAGGGAGATCACTTACCCATTACTATCATGGGCAAACCAGACTTGACTTGGAAAGAGTTAATGTAATTTATAGCTAATTAAAAATCATAGTATCTACAAATAGTTTGGGTTGGAAAGGACCTTGAAAGGCCGTCTAGTCCAACCCCCCCTGCAATGAGCAGGGACATCTTCAACTAGACCAGGTTGCTCAGAGCCCTGACCAACCTGACCTAGAATGTTTCCAGGGATGGGGCATCTACCACCTCTCTCGGCAACCTGGGCCAGGGTTTGACCACCCTCAGTGTAAAAAATGTCTCACTTGGATCTAATCTAAATCTATCCTCTTCTAGTTTAAGACCATTACCCATTGTCCTATCACAACAGGCCCTGCTAAAATGTTTGTCCCCATCTTTCTTAGAAGCCCCCTTTAAGTACTGAAAGACTACAATAAGGTCTCCCTGGAGCTTTCACTGTTCCAGGCTGAACACCCCCAACTCTCCCAGTCTGTCCTCACAGCAGAGGGGCTCCAGCCCTTGGATCATCTCCGTGGCCTCCTCTGGACCTGCTCCAACAGGTCCATGTCTTTCCTGTGCTGGGGTCTCCAGAGCTGGATGTGGGGTCTCAGCAGAGTGGAGTAGAGGGGCAGGATGACCCCCCTTGACCTTCTGGCCACGCTGCTGGGGACGCAGCCCAGGATGCAGTTGGCTTTCTGGGCTGTGAGTGCACATTGTTGGCTCATGTCCAGCTTTTCACCCACCAACACCCCCAAGTCCTTCTGGGCAGGGCTGCTCTCCATCCCTTCACCCCCAGCCTGTGCTGGTACTGGGGGTTGCCTTGACCCAGGGGCAGGACCCTGCACTTGGCCTTGTGGAACCTCAGGAGGTTTACATGGGCCCACTTCTTGAGCTTGTCCGTGTCCCTCTGGATGGCATCCCCTCCCTCAGGCATGTCAACCACACCACTTAGCTTGGTGTCATCTGCAGTCTTGCTGAGGGTGCACTTGGTCCCACTGTATACATGATTGATAAAGATGTTAAAGAGTGCTAGTCCCAGTATGGCCCCCTGAGGGACACCACTTGTCATAGAGTGAGGTGGTGAGAAACAAAGACAAAACTAAAAATACTTCCCCCTACCTCCCTGGCCTGCCCTGTCTCCTTCCCAGGCTTAACTTCACTCCATTCCTGTCTCTTCTACCTCCTCCCCACCCCAAGTGATGCCCAGGGATGGGGATTTGTGGGGTTGTGGTCAGTCTGGCAGAGTTTGTCTCTGCTGCTCCTTTCTCCTTGCGCTTTTTCCCTCTCGTGGGCTGCAGTCCTTCAGGAAGAGGTTTCTCCAGCCTGGGTCCCTCATGGACTGCAGTTCCTGCCAGGAGCCTGCTCCAGCATGGGTCCTCTGTGAGCTGCAGTTTCCTTCAGGGCACATCCATCTGCTGAAGCGTAGTTCTCCATGGGCTGCAGGGGCTACTTGCTTCTCTATGGTACTCGTCATGGGCTGCTCTGGCACCTGGAACACCTCATCTCCTTCCTTCTCCGCTGACCTCGGTGTACATGGGATTTTTTTCTCACTCCTTTGTCTCACAACTACTGTGCAACATTTCTGGTCCTTTCTTAAATATGTTATCACAGAGGTGCCCCCAGCTTGGCTGATGGCCTCAGCTGTGTCCTGCAGTGGGTCCGGTTTGTAGCTCGTTCTGTCCACAACAGGGGCAGCCCTGGTTTCTCCTCACAAAGGCCACCCCTTGCCATGTAAAACCTGTACAGGAACAGCTCCTCAGGCCTCTGACACTTGAAATAAAAACAAAGCAACTTGGGATAATAGCCTGAAAACCAAACCAAAAAGACAACTGAAATATGTAAGTGTCCTCTAGAGCTCTGTGGGTTTTGTTGGTGCTACCAATGTGAAAATCAAAACTTAAAATAATTAAGATGTTAATATGGTCCTTTGTGTTAGACTTTGCCACTTATTCCCAATTTCTCTACCGGCAATGAACCTATGATACCTGCACTTGGGAATGTTATGGCAGAAAAGAATCTGGTATAAATTGAAGTAGGTCAAATAAAATCAAAGATAACATGCCACATTAGTGTAGCTCTAGAAAAAGGTAACACACTGGGTCACTGAACATTATTAGAGAAGTAAGAAAATTAAATACTTTCCCTGGTCCTTATTCCTACAGACAGTTTTTGGCGTTGATCAGTCTCTGTTCTTTTCTTTCCTAGGCAAAAATTGTAGGTGTGTTTTGTTTGTTTGTACCCAGGAGTAGTTGTGAAGAGATTTTATGTAACACTGTCAGAAATTGCTTCACAATTTGTAGTCTCTTCAAGTCTGGGATCTTCTCTCTCTGTGGTGCTATTAGAGTGTGTGGCACTGAAACATTTAGCAATAATAATAAAATGAAGGGCTTGAGTTCTCTTCATTTGAAAGCTATTACTGCAAATGAAGTCCCATTCTCCTCCTGGTAACTTGTTTTGTAGATGGGGAACAGCTGATACCACTGCAAGTACGCACACAAACACAGTATGTAATACGTATTTCCCCAAACATATTGCAGATTGAAAGAAATTTTATTTTCATCCATTTGGAAATATGTGTTTTACAGACAGTTGGTGTTAGGAGGCATTTAAAACTAATACAGGCAAACAGTGAGAATTTCCCAGTGTCGTTTGGATAAGCTCTGTTTGGTAAGTCAGTAATTGTACTTATGAGTCCTAAGAGTTTGAAACACGTGGCTTTGGTCTCTTATCTACTTTAAGTAAACTCTAGTTTAAAAATTGCTTTGCATGCAGCAGTACTAAGTGTACAAATTCTGAGTTAAAGGGAGTAGTTGGTATTCTCAGGAGGATTACCCCCAAAAGCTCTGTAAGCTCTTTGCTATCTTACGACACATCTGTTTTTTCAGTCGTGGGAATAAACTGAAATGTTGGGGCAACAGTTTATTTTTCAGAATGATTTGTGAACCTAAACTATGGAGTTCAAGTATAATTTTTATCTTCCGTGCTTTTCTTGTGCTTAGGTACCAAACCAACAAAAATCACTGGTTACTTCTCTCTGACCTTCAGGTGAAACAACTGAAGACATACATAGATATATTAAGAGACTTTTAACAGATGTTTTAAAGCATTATTTTGCAGATTTTTTTCCCCTAACAAGTCAGCTTTCCCCAGGTTGAATGGTTGAGACAGAGGTATTTCCTTTGCTCTTTTATCAAGGTAGGTGGAAGTGATTAGAGCAAATTCTGTCATCAATTCCTAGTATTATACTTTTATCTTCAGTCCCTAATAGGTTGGTCGTGTCAGCACACACTCTGGGTCAGCCCTTGATCTCTTCAGGCAGCCGTAGGCCACCCACGTGCTCAGAGAGATGAAGTGAGCTAGAAAGGGGCTTTCAGACTGGTACGGTATTTCTAACTCTTACTATCTTGTATTTTTCCTAAATTTTCAGCTGTAGGAGTCATTAGAATCTGAGCTGATTAATTTTAAGTGAAACTTGCAGACCCAGGAAGGAAGATTAGTATTAGCTTTTTTAAATATTTTTTTATTTTTTTAATTTTTCATTGTGTTTTCTCGATGCTAATCCTGAGTTAATTCCGTGTTGATGCTACTGCTGACCATATCAGAGGATGACAGTCCTCTCTGGTAACTGGGATACCTTTTTGAAGGTAGATTATTTGGCATGTCTTCTATCTCTCTAGAGATTAAAGACTTGTGTAGTAGTACTCCAGGGGATCCTGGAAAGGAAAACAATTTAATATATACCGTCTCTCCTTAGAATTTCTTTATTAGCTTGAAATAACTACTTGAAATAACTTACCAGGCTGCTCATTTGGGATCATACTCTACTCGTTTAACTTTCTCCTTGTGTTGTAATGGCAACCTAGCAATCAACCAATGAAACAATTTATTTATGTAACTCCCAGTTAAATTGAGGGAAGTCAAGGTGGTCTTTTGCTTCAGATTATTTTTGGGGGGAGGGAATGCAATGCCAAACACTGCTGCACTGAAGTTCCTCTCTGATACCACTTTTTCAGGAATCTAGTTTAATAGGGGTTTTATAATTAGTTTATCATCAACTTGACACATTATTGCTATATTTTTGTGTTGAAAATGAAGCTGCAAATTTTGAGGCTGCCCAGAGACACACTTGCTGAAAGTGAAGATTTTGGGGAGGGGGGGAAGGTTTTTTTTGATGGAATTAAAACATCCAGGTGAAGTAGCTGCAAAATATAATGAACGTGCAGTGCATTTTAACACAGTGGCAGAAATTAGAAAGTGTTTTCAACAGATTATTATAAAAGATGTGTTAAGTACTAATTGCTGCATGCAGTTGTTTCATACTTTTTAAAACATATTCCAAAAATGATTGCAGGGAATTAGAAATATCTGAAAAATACTAGTTTTAGAACTGATTTCAGTATGGAAAACTTAGAGCATCTGGGAAAAGATTAGGCATTGACTTAGATTGATGACTGTAGAACGCACATCACGGTTGCAGCTAAAATGTGCAGGAAATGGAGTTCCCGTGCCACCATTTGGGTTAGCAAAGGCATGGATCTGTGTGAATGGTGAGTTACTAAGGCCCCTGATATTTGTTTGCTCCTTTTGGGTGCAAAATTTGCAGTTTTACCTAGAAGTTGCAGAAATACTTGTTGTGAGATATATCGTAGAAATAATTTAAAATCTGGTAAGATTAAAAAGGAAGTTTCACAGTTTGGAATAGTTCTTTTATCATTGTAGATGCCAGTTTTATATAGCCATGTGTGCTTACACGTGCACATACAAATTTCTACCATACCACTGAAATGAAAATGGCACTGATGGTGCTAGTGTCATCAGATGTTACAGGTTCCCTCAGACCAGCTAACTCATGACATAAATGCACGTTCCTTTTTGGCAAATATTTTTGCAGTTTTAATTAGCAGCCTGACGTACCTGATGATGATTAGAAAAAGAGGTGAAATACCTTAACCTATATGTATTTATAATTTATTCCATGTTATTTCACCTTCTTCAGCTTAGTGATCTCCAGATGTAGGTGTGATTGTGAAGAGAAATGCATGTGAATTACATTGTGAGGTAACTTTGGAAATATATCTGCTGCCTGCACCGGAGATTTGAAGTAAACAAGCATTATAGCTTTTTGGAGCATGGCAAAGACTTCAACCTCTTGGGAAAGTCATATGTTTCCTCTGGTGTTAGGAGGCACCTTGTGGAGCTTAAAAGCAAAGTGATAAGAGTTTGGCTCCTGATTACAGTGGGAGATGGGAAAGGTTGAACAAAGCTTGTAATATCAGAACGGATGTTCCTTCCGTTTTGAAGGTAAGATGATAAATTTACTAGAGTTTAGATAGAATAACAGAGTAGTTAATGACAAATAGAATCATAGAATGGTTTAGGTTGGAAGGGACCTTCAAGATCATCTAGTTCCACCTCCTTGCCATGGGCGGGGACACCTCCCACTAGACCAGGTTGCTCAAAGCCCCATCCAGCCTGGCCTTGAACCTCCAGGGATGGGGCAACCACAACTATACACCCTATAGAGAAATGTGTAGACACAAGAACAGTTAAAAACAGGGTTTGCTATTACGAATAGATTAACCAGGACATTAAAGTTTGAAAGAAATGTAGCTAGAAATAATGGAATTTGGAAAATTAAGCTACTGCAGCTGAGAGGTATAAAAACAGGGTATGATTTGTGAAGATCTGGTGCTTTGGTCCCAGGCAACTAGAAATACAGCTGTACATACTGTCACATGATGATTCCTGAGCAGGAGTCCTGAACTAGCCAAGGTGCATTATTTGTATTAATTGCAATTTTTTTTCTTCAGTGATAAATGGAAAAATATTCATTATTTTGGAATATTGCTGAAAGCAATTAAAGACAAGAAAAGAAAATGTTAGAAAAGAATGGAAACTGAGCTTGTGCAAATGACTTGTCTTTGAAATTGCATTTACAGTAAAAATCCTGCAGCTCAGTATTCTGCAGCTGACTACTCCAGCTTTACTCTTCTATTAACCTATGGGTAACTTCTGTCAGAAAATAAAATGGGGAAGAATGAGCGTTTAGAAATAAATCAATTTTAAAGATTGAATGTTTGTACTCGTCAGAAGTTAAGTAAATAGACCATCCATTTCCAAGTCAGTCTTCTGGGGACTTGCATTTAGATAAACATTAGTTACAGGTTATTGTTATTAATAGTTGAAAGCCAGCACTGGCCAATGTGCTTTAGTGAAAAGGACAAAAAAAGTTTTTTGAAATGCTTACTGTGTAGTTAGACAGTAGAGAGTGAGAGAATGAATGAGTTACATTGAGAAGCATTGTAAATAACATTGAGCGGATATTGCTTTAGAATTTTGTGATTTACTTTAGATTTTTATGTCTCTTTTTTTAGTGTTGGTGGCTTTCATTTGTCTGCTGGTTCAGTGTTAACTTTCTGCTCTGGAGTGCTATGAGGTGCAGAAAAGAGGACAGATGTTTCTGTGTGCTTGTGAAAGATAAATATGAAGGAAGAGGTTTTATTTGTTGGGGTTATTGTTCATAACTTTCATCTAGTTGCGGCCTGCTTTGTCAAATATGCCTACGTTTGCTACACTGCAGCATTCCTGGGCCAATTTCAGCAAATCTGTTACAGGAGGCAATTTAAACAAATGGAGACAAGGAAGACACAGTAAACATGATACAGGTTCAGCTTCTCTTCTGAGTTCCTGATTTACAGCCAGTACCAGCAGATGCTTAAGTGATAAAGCGAGGAAGGTTCAGTCTTTAATAAAAGTGATCCAGGACTCTGGATGGAGGGAGATTTCCTTTAAAGACCAAATATTTCAGTTCAGAGCTAATTCTTGCAACGAATCTGGGAAATTGTCTCTTGCTGATTCCTGTTTGATAAGGATTTCTCTTTTGGCAATGAATCATCCACAGAACAACCACCTGCTAGTGCTGTAGCTATCCTTGGGAGTACAGCTAGAGCTTCTAAAATAAACAAATGTGGAATTTCTAAATCTTTGGTTACTTAAGCGCTGGCACTGTATTTTCTGCCAGGGATTTGGGCAGTCCCATAGCATATGTAACAGAGCATCCCTGTCAGAGTTAAACGTTGCCAACGTTTGCTTATGCCGGCAATCCCAGCTGTGTGCTTTCAAAATGGAGCTCACTGTGGGCCAGATCCTGCCTGCTTTATTTGATGATCAGCTCTGGGCCAACAGACAGGAATTAATGAAAGGCTTTTCCGAGTTAAACGCATGAACTGCTGCACATCGCTCACCAAGCCACAGCTCTGCTATGGGGGTCTGTATCAACTCATCTTTGGATGTGACTGATGTGAATCAGACACAAAAGGGCCTGGAAAATACACTCTCACCAAGTGTTCAGTAACAAGTGTTCTAAACTGTTTGAGTAATGCAAACAGGATTTTGTCCATTGTTTACTTTTGTAGAACAATTTGAGTTAATTGCTGTTAAAATCTCCCAAGGCTACATCATTAAGCCATTTGAGGAAGCCTCATAGGTTGATGCAATAGGCCACAGGAGGGCTGTGGACTCTGTTT
This sequence comes from Chionis minor, assembly GCA_013398295.1. Taxonomy (NCBI): domain Eukaryota; kingdom Metazoa; phylum Chordata; class Aves; order Charadriiformes; family Chionidae; genus Chionis; species Chionis minor. The sequence goes on along the minus strand of VZSF01010144.1, from coordinate 74,476 downwards.
CCACAGTTCAGTGTCTCTGAACACAAACGAGAAAAGGAGCAGTATTTTTGTAAGCGTGGGCAGACAGACAAGCTGTTACAATTGTGCCTTGAAGCTTGTGTAAGACAACTTTATTTTGTCACGAGGAGATCGGCTGTATAGTGTGGATCTTGGGGTATGAATGTGTTAGTAATGGACAGATACGGTGCAGCTGCTGCCACCCACTTTAAGTTTGCACACCATTTTATCTTGTGGTAATTAAAGAATGAACAGTACCTGTATAAAGGGTAATGGTACGGATTACAACCTGGTAAGAACTAGCTCTGTGAAGGCCATCTCTCCTTTATCCCAAGTGCTCCACACCTCCTTTTGGTACATCAAAGAATTTCTGCTACTTAAGCTTTGTGCGAAGTAGACTGAGCTTCATCCCCTGTGATCAGAGAAAGGCTATCCAGCCTATCCAAGTCTTTCAAAGATCACTTGAGAAACCGAGCTAAAGCAATGATTGCTTCAGATTTATTCGTTTTCACAGCAGCTGACTGCTACACCCTGTTTGTTTTGTTTTGTTTTTTTTCTCCTAAGATATGATTTGTTACCTGACTCGGGAAGCGAAGAAAAGATAAGTTCTCTCATTTAGGTTGAGGCACTGCTCTTAGTACAGCAATGTGCATGTGCCTGTAAGTGCATGCATACATCCACATCCTGTAAATATGTACAGGGGATGGTTTGATACAAACTCTTCACCAATTTAAGATTACACGAGAAGCATGGAGGGGGAGAGAGTTGCATCTAATTAGTTATTTATTTTCCTGGAACAGAAACTTCTTTGCCTAGTGTAACTCCTTTCCAAACTGTGCTTAGCTTAATGAAGAAAAAGCTGCAGAGGTTGAAGCTGGAAAAGGGGAAAAAGCAACATGAGATCTGCTCCTTGAAATATGAATAGAATAGAATGGTTTAATTGGAAGGAACCTACAACAACCATCTGGTCCAACTGACTGAGCACTTCAGGGCTGACCAAAAGTTAAAGCATGTTGTTAAGGGCGTTGTCCAAAAGCCTCTTAAACACTGACAGGCTTGGGGCATCAGCCACCTCTCTAGGAAGTCTGTTCTACTGTTTGACTGCCCTCTTGGTAAAGAAATGTTTCCTAACGTATGAAGATGTTCCTTCCTAATGTCAGAAGATGTGTTTCCTATATGAAGATATAGGGAGATGATCACTGGATACCCAGTGCTTCTACTGGGCGTTTTTGAAATGGAAATTGTCAGGGAAGCTGGTGTCACTGCTGCTTCAAGTGGAGCCCTTGGAGAGCTTTGTGTTCTGTGACCATGTGAATAATAGCTATAGTTTAAATGAGCTAATGTGGAGAGGAGGTGAAGCAATCAATATACTGGTATTTATATTTATCACACTGAAAACATGTCCAAGTACTTTTGCAAGAAATAAGAAATACTGAGAACACTCTGCAACACCAAAATCTGGCACTTCTGTTCACCTAACAACTCTGGTTTTATTTTTTCCCTGTAAAAAATTTTTCAAACAAACTTTTAGTTCAAAAAGAAACATTAGGAGGGAGGTCTATTCATATTATCTCCAACCACCTTTGCTGGAAGGCTCCTGGGAGGAAAGTGTGTTGAGGTTAACAATGAAATAGGATCGGTTCTCCAGTTGTAAAAAAGCAAGATGGAGAAAGTTCTAAGGAACAGTATGTACGTGGGTATTACACATACCATATATGCATATACAGTTACACTCAATATTTACAGAAATATTTTTCAATGAAAACACTTGTTAAAAAAATTACACTTCTATAGGAATATTTGTACTTGTAGCATAGCATGTATCAACATTGACATGTACAGAAACTAGTTGTACCTATATGACTCTGTTGAGATGTGTTTTATATACTTGTGAGGCACTGGTGCGTTCCCGAGTACCCGCTTACAGGGATAAGGGCTTTCTCAGCCATGCATGTGCTGTTTTAGCAGGGTGGTGATGTGTGTGAAATAGGCCGTGCCATGGTAATGAAGCTTGTTTCCTTAATTTGTGCAAGTCCTTAAGAGTTCAGCTCTGCTTCAGCTAGCTATATTACATTCTTTTACATTTCCCCTGGATGAGGAGTGTTTGGAAATCATTATTTCTTGCAAATTTTAGGAATGCTATATGCAAAATTCTCGAAATATTTTGCTCCTGCTGGGTTCATGTATCCTTTTTCATATTTATGCATATTTAGACTTCTGTGTGTGTGTCAAATCCAACATCGCCATTGGTATTAGATTTTCTGAATCTGTGTCAATACCTCAGCCTTAAAAACTGAGAGCACTGGGAATGAAGATCACCTATTTATGTACAGGTCCAGTGTGAGGGAAAGCTGCCCAAATGTCACAGTGGCCTCGTAACTTTGACCATAACTTAAAGCTTTATCCTTTTTAATGTTGAAAAAGCTGTTCAGTTCCAAAGGGGCCTTCCATCTAGCTGTGCCGTAGAGAAACTGACTCACGTAATTGGTTTTGAGATACTTTTTTTTTCTGTAAAGTGATGATAGATAATTAAATCAATTTTAATTTGCTCTATAGATGGTACATATCAGAAGGATAATGGGAATCTACTCAGTGAGCAGTGTATAAGTAGAGAAATCTGGTGGTAAATGTCCAGTGATATAGTAGATAAAAATGTAACACAAGATCTAATTTCAATAGAGGGTAATGGGATATTGCAGAAGAAAAAAATCCAAGAATAATTTCTTTTTCCCTCTAGTATTCCTAGTTTTCAAAGCAATTTTTACCTTTGGTTTCTTAACTCCTCCCTGACTGATTTGTATTGTGTCCCATATTTTGTTACTCTTCTCACCTGTTTCCCACTACTTTATAGGGGCATAAGGTTTGACAACACGAGAGGGTGAGAAATGGAGGACCAATGCAGCAGCAGCATGTAGGAAAAAAAAAATCAAATCTAAATTATGAGAAAGCTCAGCTTTTTATTGTTCACATCCCTGTTCTGAGTCTTCAGTCCATCTAAACAGGGATTCCTGTTACACTCAACAATTCAGTGTTCATTTTTACTTTTGCTTTATAGTCAGTTTTTGTATGTGGTGAATATGCCAACAATCACACAGCTTCACAAGCCCCTCTGATCTTTAAAAGCGGCAGGGTAATGCCACTAGGAATCAAAGCAATCTGTCTTTAAACTGCAGAGTTTAGTTTTATATGTCAGGGACACTTAAACACTTCTCTTTACTGCTTTTTTTTTTTTTTTTTGCTCAGAACAATGCAAACATCTAGATTTCTCATCTATAGTACTTTAAACAAGTCCAAAGCTGTTATCTGACAACCCTTGTTGACAAGACCAATTGTTCCCACAGTTATAATCTCTCCTTGTTTTCCTTTGGCAAAAGATAATTTTGGAGGGAAAAGGCTTTTATTTACTTTTCCTTTCCCTCTCCTGCTCCCCCTTCTGCCCCTTTCCCTTCTGCAGCACTTTTCCTTAACCCCTTCTGTTTGTCTCAAACCACAGGTAGGTCTGGGAATAGAAGTAGAATGGAATGTTTTCATTTTGGTTGGAGATTAAGGCTTGGATTTTGATGGGAGCCGATAGAAATGGGCTCAGTGCAATTTTTGGTGACAAGTTCAGCAGCTGATGTGCGGAGATTATCCTACACCCTGTTCCTGGACAGAGGGGCTATAGCTTTCTCTACAACGATGCTAATTTGTTGGGCATTGGGAACAAATTTCTTTATGTAATCATCTGTATGGATAAAATGCAAACGCCAAAGTACATTCTAAGACTGAAATAGAGATACTGAAGAAAGTTTCAGATTTAGGTTAATCTTCCATTTTGCGTACTGATGTGCATGCTTATACGTGCAACATTCTTGTAATTGTACTTTTGATAACTATGGTTAATCGTATTTCCCCAGCAAGTATTTTAAGGTAGTTCCCAGCAGCTATAAAAGCTGGCTTGCTGTCTTCCCTGACAAGTATCAGAGCTTCATAAACCAGAAAGCAGTAGCTGCTTTTGGCATTAGATGTGTATCGTAGGCAGCTCATCCAGTAATGCCAGGAAATGATTTAAGAAGGATGTTCAGGAGCTCAGTATCTCGTTTCACTCTGAGCGCTCCCATATCAACACTATACCAGTGTAGATCCATAAGCAGAAGCAGAGATGACAAAGAGATGTTTGGTGAAGAAAATAACAGCTCCACCAGATGAAATCAAACGGCAGGAGTGTAAGCAGCACAGTCTCACTGTGAAGCTCCTGCACCATCTTTTCACCTTTGCGCTGGCTCAGGCTGAGTTTGGTTCCAGCTAGCCCGTGGCTCAGCGAGGGGGGGCGTTTTGGCTCTGTGCTGGGTGGTGGGGCTAGCAAAGGTCTGGCTGTCTGCTCCCGCTGCCTCTCTACCATTCTTTTGTCATTTGCCCAGCATCTATTGTCTGCGCTGTACCTGATGGCAGGTGCTCCTGCTCCTTCCGCCTCCTCCTCCCGTGGGTAAATATTGATGCCTGGTATTGTGATGTGCTCAGGGAGACAGAGAAAATCTCTTCTCGTACAGAGATAAGCTGGCTCCACTAGCATTTCTTCACTGCCTTACAGTCTAATTGCAGTCGCAGTAAGAAGTTATGTGTTGTCTTGGAGCTCAGAATCTTTAAATCCCTTGCCATCAATGCAGTCTTTAAGAGATGGCAATTTGAAATAAGAGAATATGTGTCTGCCTTCTCAGTTATGATGAAAATAACTTTACAGTATTAATTGAACCAGAAAATATTTACATAAAGGATGCAGAAAATAATAACAAGATTTATGCAGAAAGTTGCAGGGAAGACATTAGTTTCTCTGGGCTAGGCGTTATGATGTCTGCGCTCTGAACTGATCTCTGTGATGAGTTTTGAAATGCTTTGGTTTTTGTCTTTAAGGCAGATGACAATGTTCTTTTCCACGACAGAGGCTACTTCATTGTGGTTCTTTTTTCTGTACTTCTGTGGTGATGGACACTCACAAATCTCTACTTTTGGCCTTTTTGCCTCTACATAATAAAATAGAGATTTTATATGTATATAGCACGTAATATAACAAATGATAGATTTATTAGGTAGCTTTCTACAAGAATGTCTTTTAAATTTCCAGTCCGAGGAAATGGTACAATGATGTAGAAACACTCAGTTCCCTTCACCTACAGCAAGCTTTGTCCTCCACAGGATGCTAGGAGGAGCTTTGAAGTCCTGGGAAAGATTATCGTGCCAACAGCAGAAAGAGAATGGTATTAACCCCCTGCAGAGATGTAATTCTTTAGGTACTAATGAACTGCTTTTGTATTATAATGCACGTAACATACAGAAGGTCTGTCATTTTGTGAGAGCTATTTTAAGATTTTCAGCCACTACAGTCAGATAAGACCTATTATGAACAATCTTACGTATTTAAAAATAAGCCTCTCTACAGAAACTGCTTATTAATAAGTGCATGCTATGTAGTCATCTTTCCTATATTTTGTGAAAATGTGCAACGCTGGAGGTTGATGGAGTAGAGCAGAGGGGTCTAGTGCCCACAGTGGAAACAAAAGATGAACGAAGAACTTGCTTTTTGAGCAGGAGGCAATTGGAGATCCCCTGTACGTTCATTTTGGACTTGGCCTGACAAGCCATGCTGTAACCGCGGAATGATGGCTTAGTGAGGCTACTTGCTAATTCACTGACCCATATCCTGTTCATCAGACATGATGCTTAAATGATTGTCTAGATGAGGGTTGTTAATGAGCTCCTGGGAGCTTGGCATTATTAACAAAAGAAGAGTAAGTACTGCTGATTGTCGACACAGTTGTAGTTGTAATATCTAATTAATATTTAAAAAAATGCTATGGTCTTGGATTTGCCTCATGCCAAAAAACAAGTTGGCCAGGGAAAGTGCTGTTTGTCTGATATCAGGCACAAAAAAGTAGAAAGGCTGGACTGATGCTGTCTGAATCTTCCAGTAGTTTATATTGAATTTAATAGCTGCAAGGTTGCTTCTGTAAACAAAAATGCAAAGCTAAGTAAAATATAGTAACATTTAAATAGAGCAAGAGCAAAAAATGTATGGAAATGCATATCAAAAGGCTGTTAATATACATTAATACTCTCCAGCAAAATGCACATGGGGAGTTAATGATACAAGGACATGATTTGAGGGTCTCAGTACAAGCTTAGGACAGAGGATATTTTGAGAATGAATATGTATTCTGAAACTGAGCCACTCTGTGTCCTGGGGCAAAACCAGTGATTTTTCTATCATAAGATTCTCCAAAATACAGACCTTACTGAACAGATGCATGGAAGTGGATTCAGTACTTTATACAGTGTCCTGAACAGAAATTTTTTATGGAAATTATAGGAATGGATACTTCTTTGAAGATCTTTTTGCCCCTTCTTTTCTCCCCCCCTCCCCCTGATGTGGGTGTCCCCCATACCTTTTTTTCATTCCCTCTTTGCAATTCCATCGTCTTTCATCTCAGTTGTCATTTTCCAGGAGAGGGTCTACTTCTATCCATTCCTCTGCCTTTTACCATTCTTAACAATTAATAATAATAATAGAGGGGGTTTGGGCAGATATAAGTTGGAACTGGCAGTGTATAAGATACTAAGCTCACATCTTGCTCCCTTTAGTACTTTAAGTAGATTGTGCTGTACGTACAGTATCTCTACTCTCCTCAGTACTGAGAGACAACGACTAGCAGAGAATTAAACCTGGCTAAGGTTGCATTAATTACCACTGACTCTTCTAAAAAGAATAACTAATCTCTTCATGCTCGCATTGCTGGGAATTGGACTCCTTGTTCCATTTTTATCAATACTACTGTTATTATAGTCTGTTGTGTTGCTGTGTTATCTCAAACACCCCCAAAGGTGTGCTAAGTAAAGAAATAAACTTAATTTAGGAAATACAAATTTGGGTGCTTTAAGAGAGTTGCTAATGCCCCATAAGGCTTGCAGTAATGCAGTGTATTTGTACGCAATTTTGGGGTGCGTAAGATCTGGCAGATCCGGTCCTGCTTTTGAGGAGCATGTTCAGATACCAAAACAGTGTTGTATGTTAGTGTATAATGTAGACAAAACTAGTCTTTAGTTAAATTATAAAAGATGTTGTACTTTTAAAGACAACAAAGATCTATTGCACTCAGTAGAAATGAATGATCTTCATTACAGATACTGAAGGAACGAAGCGTTTGTGGTGATTGTTTCTTTCTCCTGTGGTGGTTTGCAGTGGGTCTGTAAAAGCGCTTCTCTCTCCAAAAATAGTGATTAAGGTTGTAAACTAACCTGTGAGAGAAACTGAAAAACTTACTTTTTCCATGATTTCCATGTTGTGAATGCTTCTAGCCTCAACTTTCATGGACGCTTCTCAATTTACATCTGGACCTGCACAGCTGTATAAATTAGAACTCACTTGGTGTAATTGAGGTATGTATGCTAACAGGGCTTTCCACCAGCATCATATATACTCTGTGCAGTATGTTAGTGTCACAGACATACTAAAATTGACAGAAACCTGATGGAGTTGCATCAATCAAACCTGACATTAATATTCTCTATTTTTAGAAGTACATAAGCATGTGATTTTGCAAACAAGCATGTTCATTCCTGTGTTAATCTAACCAGTACTGCCATAAGAATAGTCATGATTTAATGCCAGTATATGTGACCCTGTGCTAAGCCGGAGGGACATACATACACCCAACGCCCACTGGTAGTTGCTGTGCTCTGTAATTCAACTCTGTAATTCAGTAACATTCAAAAAACAACTAAATAGTTACCACATGGTGGAAAATTAGCAATAGGGGACTCAAATTTTTGTATAGTATTAAATCTACACATGGAAAAAGTTAAATATCATCCTCAATGCTATCCATGTGTTTAGTCACATTGAATAAAATGCTTATAAAGCATGACATTATTTAATTTTTATAAGGTTTCCCACATCCAGTAAAATTTATTGCAGTTGCTTTGAAAAGCTTTGTGCAGGTGCCTTTTGAGCTGAGCTCACTCAAGTCAGAACATCACAAACACTATGTGCAGTTAGTCACTGGATACATAGTATGGTATTTAAGTAATCCCATAGTAAATTGATTTTTCGTAATCCAATAGTTTGGTGGGATTGTGTGTATATAATTCACATGCAGAAATATTGAAATATAATCTTTAAAAAAGTGTGATATGAGAATTTGCCATGGTGAAGAATCTTTTGACATTGCACAAGGGGTTCTGTGGTTCTCGGTAAGAGTGGTCCCACTTCCTTATTTCTTTTCTCATCTCATAGTCCAGGGAAATAACATCAGGAATACCAACATCTGCACAGGAAGGGTATTAGACATTTGCTGATCTGGGTTCAGCCCTATACTGATAAGTGCCGGTACTGGTATCTCAGGGATATTCATATTGGGAGCCAAAAGGGAATAATTTTTTCTCTGTTGATTTTGAGAATGTAGTTGAACTTTCCTTTTCTCTCGGTTAAAACTGTTTGGTAAAATGAAGTACATAGTAATCTGCTGAGTACCCAGGGCTGGGATGGCATATTAATCTGAATCTTGAAATCTGTTTATCATTTCTTGTATGTGATTTATGTGACTTCCTTGAGTTAAAGTAAGATTCCAGATTTTTCCCATTGCTGATGTGATTCATTGCATAAAATACAACAATCTATCGTGGATATTCCTAATACATAGGTGGTACTTAGGAGCTTCTTCCTGATTTTCAGGGATTGAGAGTGGGACTGTATGCCTATATGAGAGTGTGGTTTAAGTTATCTTTTTCACAAGCAATTTGGGATTTGTTCCCAAACACTAAGTAAGGGGTGCTTCTGGAGCCTCAAACTTAGTTCCACTGGGATCTGTATCTGTGGCACTCTTTGTCTGCCTCTGAACAAAAATAACTAATGGTACCTGCTCAAGGAAATTCTGAAGTTTATTTGCCTTTCTAAAAGTGAATCCATGGCAGGGCACCATGCAAAGCTGTCCATAAGGAGGAAGGTGAGGTTCTTCTCCAGCCCCTGGCTGACCAAACTTCCCTGCTTGCTGACTAGTATTCCGAGCTAGGCTGTCGGTGAGGAAGAGGGGGAAAAGGCACTTTCGGTTATCAGGATGAAGGCAAGTGAGAGTCAGAACGGACTATGTATAAGAAAATCTTATGCTACTCTCAGCCAATGTATTTTGCCCCTAACTACTGTAATGATCGTTATTGTGCCTGGTTAAGTCATAAGCCCCGTGGCAGCTATTAATTTTTTTTTTTTTTTTAGAATCCTCTGCTTTGCTTGTGATAGTGAGGACAAACAATATGTTGGAAAGGACTTTTTTTTTAGCTATTTTTAGCTATTTAAATAGGTTAATATATGGCAGACTAGGTGTGAGTTTGCAGCATATCTTTTGTCTCATGGCAAGTGTCTGGATGCCTGCCTTAGAACATGAAGTAAGTGTAAGAAAATTGCCCATCATTGGAGCACAGGCAAGTTATTTTACACTTGCTATAGGGAGCAAATACTTTCCACTGGGGAAATTACTGCAGAATAGCTGATGAGATCCCAATTCATGCTCTAGCTGCCATATCAGTAATTTATTTCTCTATCCATCCCTTGAACCCCAACCATCCTCTAGTCTCTTTGCCTGTGGACATTAGAGCTAGATCAGTCTTTCCATTGACACCAATGTGCTTTGGGTCAGAACTTTACTCTTTTATCTGTGTTACTTTGAGCCCTTGTTGCTCTGAAAATTAGGTCTGATGATCAGTTCCCATCAAGTTTTAGTAGCTCTGTATCTTTGTAGATATTCAGCTGCTTGGAGTAACTGGTTTAACTTTTTGTAATGCTTTCTCCAGTATTTATTTGTAACTCTTTTTCTCCTACTGCACATCCAACTCTTGGAATCCAAGTTAAAAAAAATAACGTAATTTGGCTAAAAACAATGAGAACAGTTTTTTATGTTTGTCTGTGTGTTGAGGAGGAAAATCTGAAGTCTCAGAGGTACAGTTCAGCATACTGCATTATGATCAATCCCCCTTGCTACTCTTGCAGTGATAATATCTTCTTCCCAGGAACTGCTTTTGGCTGGGAGTGTTTAACCATATATCACCTTCAGGCAGGTGGCAGGTGATCAAAGCCTTGAAAAGCTGCTAAATGTAACTACCTAAGTGTCAGTGGCTTGGATTTTTTTTTTCCCCCAACCACAGCACTTTTTTTATTCTGAGTTTCTTTAATGTAAAAATAGAGCCAGAGCAGGAATTGTCAGAAAGCTACACGGTGCAGTGACTGCAGTTTTGAAGCCGGTTCTAAGATTTTTGTAATGCTTCTTGAAAGTCAGGCAACCAGAGATGACTTCACAGGCTGGGCTACGACAGCTGTTCTTCACAAGTAGTGTTTCTGCAGTGTATTGACCTTTTCAGTCATTGCAGGCACACATAAATGAGGACGTTATTTGCAGGGGAGTCTGAAAAGACAGGTGGAGATTTAGTGTTTTTAGACACTGGAGCACTTTTTCAGTGCTTGCTTATTGTGAAAGACTTCCCAGCTTAGAATTTCCTAGCTGAAAAAAAAAAAAAGTGAAGGTTAGATGTAAAAACTCTACAAAGAAGAATGCAGTAGGATATGCGAACTATCCTGCCCACCTACAATTCTTTACTGGAATATAATAGAAACCAGAGACTGTTGTGTGGTGTGTTTGTTTTTTTTTTTTTTATCAAGAGGTCCTTCATGCCGTGGCAGAACAGGAAAAGGTGAGCTTAGGAAATTGATACACACAGTGCAGGTAGAGTGAGATACGACAAGATTTGTTAACTACACTTCCTTGTTACAGCAGTAAGTTTAATTGTACTGTGCATCTTCATTATGAAAGTAATTGAATTCAGATGACTTTTAAGGTCCATCGCAGGGGCCAAAACAATAAAAAAAAATTAAAGACCTATAAAGTACACAGTATTTGCTGTACAATTACACGACAAAGTTGGTTGGTTTTTTTTTTTTGAGTGAGGACTTGCAAAAATTGTAGCATTTCAATTCCCCTAAAAATATTGTGAAGGAAACACAGAGGCAGAGATAATCCAATTTCTGGGTGAGTGTTCTGTTGGGCTGGTTACCACAATGCTCACATTATTCATACTAACTGTTACAGTTTGGATTTAAGCCCTGAAGCATAAGAATTCTTTTGAAGAGACAGCCTTGTCATACTGGATTTTTTTCATTGGAGTTCCACTAATGCAGCCTTTGATTGAAACAAATAAAAATGAAAAAAATTATATGACAAACTGAACACTTTTATGCCTGTTTCATGCATTGTTTTCAGTCAAACACTCCTTTCCCACTGGAGGTACTGGCTTAGAATAAGAATATTCCGTTCCTGGACAATGGTAGAAGAGGAGTGCCTGCGGTCCACTGAGAGAGCATTGACTGGCAGGAATACATCTGCTGATCTTTTCCACACCACTGTGCTTATTAATGCCTCTGAATTGCATACGCTGTAGAAGTTCACTGAATATCTATTTCCTTTTTTCCTTTGCCCTCACACCCCTGTGGGTACTTGACTGCATAATGATTATGGTATTGATGCAGGAATTTGGCTGAAAAGTTCCATGGCAAGTGTTACCGAGGAAGGTGGACAGGCTGGAGCTTTATAAACACCACATAAAACTTTGTCTTCACCGAAATCAATGGACAAAATGATCGTGTAGTGGGATTGCAGTTTCAACTTGTGCATCTTGGCTCTTTGGATTTTAATTTTCATCCTCTTATATATGGAGGGGGAAAAAGTGTTCTGTGAACCAGCAGACAGGTCTTCCTTTGTAGTTCAGCATGTAAGTAAAACTTGACCCTCCCACCCCCACAACTGTTTTTAATTGAGGGGGGAAAAAAAGATTATTTCAAGTGTTTTGTGATCATAATGCCCTATTTTTTTTTAAGCTGTATCTGCTACAGGGTTATGTTTTATAAGTGTGGCTCTTCATTGACATACCCAGATAAATACATAGGGAAAGAGTTAATCCTAAAAGATTTTCTTTTTTCAGGAAGCTGCCAGTAACACTGAAAAAGCAACACAAGCTGTGCCAAAAGTGTCTATACTGCCTAATGCAATTGTTCCAAAGTGAAGTTGTTGTCTTGTCTCTATGGGTCATCTTCTCTCAGCACCTGTAGGAATATTTTATGATGAGACACCTGTTCTGTATAAAAGTAATGCAAAATTGATAACACTTCATTGCACTTGTGCCCACTGAAATCTCCACTGTGGTCCAGAGGGATTCCACTCCTTTTAACGTCTGCTTGGAGCGATAAAGCCGTATGCCTTTAGTATTGTATGACTGGCTTCTTTGAACAGAATCCGGTACTATGAAAAATTAAAGTGATCATTTAGACAAGACATAATTAAGTGAACAGAACTAATGAAACACTGCAGGAGTACCGTCAAATATGAAACTCCAAAAGCCCCTCAACGGGCACTTGCTCGATGAATGACTACCCAAAAGCACTGGCCCCATCTTTTGAGAACAAGTATTCATTTATTTAATACTTCTTTGGATACTGGGGCATCCATGATACCTTTACATATTTCATTAGCATACATTTCAAGCTCAGAGTTTTTCACTAAGCAATCAAAAGTGGAGTCACATTAGTACAGACAAGATTTGTTCAGTAACCGAAAATCTAGTCTACTATTACAGGCTATTGTAAAAGCTTTATTTCTGAGCGTGTAGACAGGCTCCCTTTGTTCATGTCATTCTACAGGACAAAATTACTGTCGTGCACTGTTAGTATCCGACTAATCTTTCTGTTCTGGAAAAGGACCACTTTAAAGTACTTACCTCACCTGTGCTTCTTGTGGAAATTGGTCTTTACTGGTACGCTATGGCTCTGTTTCTGAGGAGATCTGGCAGCAAGTAATGTTTAGGTGATTCTGGGCTTTGCTCCACTTACATGAAGTGTACCATGCCACAGTCAAGGTCTTTTGAGTTACATTAGAATAACTATGGACTAGCACTGGAGTGTAGCTGGGGAATAAGTTTTTCAATATTATTGAGATGACTAAGTTTTCTAGGGGGTTTTGCTTAGTGATTTTATGCTAATTTACACGTAAAACTAAAAAATAAACTCAAAAGGGGAACAAATGCAAACCTAAGCAAGTTTCAGCTCATACCAGCCGCTTTATAACACTGTGAATATTTCACTCAGCCGTTCATCTCTGGTAATGCTGCTACCGTCCTTGTGCTTCACTCGTTCTACTGGTCTTATTTCTAACAAGCAAAGACTTGTTTTAAAAGCAAAAACACCTCAAAAAACTTCTGGGAGCCATTTTGATTGCATGTTCTGCCTGTCAATAGGAATGTACAAAAGCATGACAGAGTAGGACAAGCTGCACTTGTGGACAGACTCTTGGCAGTTTTACTCATGGAGAGAAATGCAAGGGATAAAAATATGAAGACGACCAAATTCATGTCACTCATCTGTATCTATGAATACAGCTATTCCAAGAGGGGGCAACAGGAGAACTAATGGCTGAGGCCTCTTCAGACCTTTTGTTTCCCAAGTGATGGATCACAAGAGAAAGTAAAGGTTGTAACAGAAGCCAGTCATCAGCTATTCCATATATAAGCCTGCTATATATTTTTAATGGTTCATCTTATAGACACCATGGAGATCTGTGTGACTAAATACAGTTAAACAGTACAATAGGAGTTGCATAAATTTTTCAGTATAACAAGTAAGCCACTTCTCAGCGGTTTGTAGTATAGTAACATCAAAAAGTGGGGAAACAAAGTATGCTTTAGTAGATGAAAAATGTTCTGTGGAGATAACTTTAGTTTTAAGATGCAGCTACTGTGTGCTTATTGATGGTAATTTTTGCACTGTCTTGGTCTGTTTGGAACTACTCTGCATTCCTTATTCAAGAAGAACTCATGTTCTAATGTAGAATTTTACTAACTGAAGGACACAGATTTCAGAAATGAGCGTTTAAAAATCCAATCAATAGAATTTAGCTGAGGAGTATCAAAAGCTGTAGGTATTTTTTCGCTCCGAGGGTGGTGAGGCACCTAGTGATAGGACAATTGGTAATGACCGGAAGAGAGGAGATTTAGTTTACTTACCAGGGAGAAATTCTTTGCTGTGAGGGTGGTGAGACACTGGCACAGGTCGCCCAGAGCAGTTGCGGATGCCCCATCCCTGGAAGTGTTCAAGGCCAGGTTGGATGGGGCTTTGAGCAACCAGGTCTAGTGGGAGGTGTCCCTGCCCATGGCAGGGAGGGGGAACTAGATGATCTTGAAGGTGCCTTCCAACCTAAACCATTCCATGATTCTATGATTTGTGTTTAAAACTAGCTTTTTGTTTTTAAGTCCTCTTTCTCAGAGCAACATGTTTAAGAAGATTAGTGAGAAATTTGTGTTCTTCACTTGGTGCTAATTGCAAAACCACAGCTAGAAACTAGGTATGTAACATTTTTTGCCTATAGGCAAACACACACATATACATGAAGAGTATATAGAAATACAGTTTTCAGAAGTAACTACTAATCAGACGTGCCTCTATCTGCACGCTCTTGTTTTTTTTTTTTTCCAGAAGTCTTGATTTTAAAGAGTGTTGTTAGTCTGCTTTCTCTAAGAGATTTCAGGTAGTTTTGGAAGCTCAGCATTGTGTGGGTGATACTTTGCACCGCTCAATAACATCATACAAGTACAGGAACCTTCGGTATTAAGTCCTTCGGAAACATCAGGATTTACAAATCCTTCCAAATAGTACGACTTTTTCTCCTAAATATGAAGTGATGCCTGAGTTTTAATTGTTTGGACACCAGCCTGTGTTTGCTCTTGAAAACAGAGGGGTTATGTGTAATCAGCAGTATTTTAGTCTTCTGAAAGGCTGAGAAGTCCTCTTCAACACTGCTTTGATGCGCGTGAATTGTTAGTGACACAGTTGACTCAGGGTTCTTATTTATTAGCACTTTGACTGTGGTGATCAATCTGCGTGTCTTGTCTCATCTCACATGTCCATTTTAAAATTCTCCCTCGTGCTTGTATGTGTCATTGCACGTGCCCATAGTATTTCTGTGAGTATAGAGCTATGCAAAACTGTGAAGGGGTGGTGAGTATTCCTGTTGGCAACCTAGGAATCTTTGGAAAAATCATGCATTTGATTCAAGTAGAGAATCTTGCTCTTCTTTTGCTGAGCTTAAGCCCTCTGTTACGTATGACAGAATCATGAATATACCTGAATTTGATCCAGCAGCAAAAGTCTCCTTTTTTGAATGTTCTTTTTGTTTGTTTGTTTTGTATTGTTTTTTTAGGGACAAAAGGAAGGGCGCAGATGTGCTAGATCTTTTTTGCCTCCCTTCCTGCAGGTGTGTTAGGAGTCAGATCCATAGCTAAAGACTACATGTGAATTTAGTTTTGCAGATACCAATGGGGGTTTGCATGCCATAAATAATAAAAAAGTATTAATATGAACAAAACCTTCTTTGTGTTTTGGAAATCTTATCTTAGGCTTTTAAGGATGCTTGATATTTCTGTGCTTACATTGGACTTCTTTTGCTATATTGCACATACATACACACATATTTCAGTGAATTATCTTTTTACTGGGTTTCTAGGCATAAAATGTATGTAACGGAATAGTTCTGTTCCCTGCAAAGCAGGAAGCCAGTGTGCAATGTAGCAAACTCTATTAGTAGTGCATCTTCAGGCTAGTCAGGTGTCAAGAAATAGTTTACTTTTATTCTGAGTGAAATGTAATGGAAGGGCTGGATGGCCCATTGTATACAAAGAGTGATATGATGTCTCCAACATCATGCAGGAAATGGATTTAAAAGGCAGGCAATACAGTTAATAGTCCAGATGCTGGGTTTTGCTTGTGTGAAAGGAATGTGGCTCTTTTCCTGCTGAACACACACCTCCTGGTCCCTTCATAGAAATAAAAGTAATGTAGTGAGAAAGTTAATTGATTGCTCATTTTCTAGGTCATTATTACTGACATCAGTTGGCACTGAGAAATCCTTTAGGAAACTCAGCGAAAGATCTCTCTTCCAAAGAAGCTTAGAGACCAAGTTACATAAGACGTGAAGTTGACTTAGATAACACTAATAATGGTTTTCCTTTTATTTAAGCCTAGAGATGTCTGAATACCTAAATTTAATATATACAATAAGACAAAGATTGAACTCAAGATATGAATGAGTTGGGAGTATTGTGTATCTCAACATCTATCCAGACATGCAGGAAACTGAGAGCATATAAGAGTAAAAGCAGAGCCTCAAATCATTTTAGCACTGGTGTAGCTGAGGAGGAAAGTTTCTTACCACGTTTTCCCCTGAGTGGCAGTAGGAAGCCCGAGTGTTCTTTGGGGAAAAGGCAGATGGGTTTTGCAAGGTATTAGTCTAGAAAAGTGCTTGCCAGAAATGTCACTTACAGCAGCAGAAAGGGAGCAGCAAAAGGGATTTTGACACCAGCAAAACCTCAGACATTTCTGTCTTAGGATGTTGCAGAATGTCCTGTGCGGTATCAAACTGGCAGGTTGAACGATTGGAATAGCCAGATCAATTAAAATATGAACAAGATTGCTTCCTTCCCAATCTTTGCTCTTGGATCTGAATCCTTTCCTAGATTATATATGCTACATCCTCGGCTTTATTTTAGAATACAGGTTTGCGTTTTCAAGAGACTCAAAGTATGTAAGTAAGAGGTAAAAAAAGCCGTAAGTGTTATTCTGTTTTCTGTTCTTTAGATAGTCACACGTATAGAAATACACCGATTGAGTGTCTCCCGCTATGGTGACTTGGAAAACTTCTCTGCTGAAAACAGTCTTTGACAAAGAGAGATTAGTTTTGCTCTTCCCCAAATGCAAATCAAACTGTTAAAAATGTGTATCTGTCAATGTGCATCTGTACCGGGCTCATTTGTCAGCCAGGAGCTAGCTGGACTTATGGAAAGAGATTTCTGCAAGTCAAATGAAGAAACTGGAATGCAGACAGCGTGAGATTCCAGAGATAGCTCTGGGAGTTGCTGTGTGTGAACAGAATAGTTTGTCGTGCTGGAGGAGCCGTAAGGAAAGGTTGCAGAAAGAATCAGACGGTTAGAGTGACCATTTGATCAAAGAAATACAATGGCCTTGAGAAGACAGTGCTTGGAAGAGATGATGACTGATTATTTCAAAGCAGGTGGCAATCAGTCACATTTGAGCCAAGGACTGTTCTTTAAGCCATCAGAAAAGAGTGCAGTAAGGCATATCTAGTAAGTAGAGGAAGGAGTTCCCGCTGACATTTAGCTTAGCTGGAAAAAGCAGCAGTGGAAAGTGAAGAGGTGTAAGGTGTTAAGAGAGATTTGTTAACGTCAAAGTATGGAAAATTTTCTTTTTTGTTCTCTCCAAAAGCTGAATGAAAGAAGAGGAGGGAGAAGTGTGAAAAAGAAAGGCAATATGGGAGAGGGGCCCAGGAATGTCAGCGGATTAGAGGAGGCGGTAATGTCTCCAATGTGTTTTCCTGTCTTAAAAATGAGGTGTCTACAAGTGTCAAGCTTAACCTTTTGCACAAAACAACTGTGACTTATAAAAATGGTAAAGAATACGTGTTACAGTGATGGTTCCACAGTGGTCCACGATATTAACAAAGAGTGCTGTAGAGATGAAAGAGTGTGGCTGTTAGCTGTTTGTCTGCCAAACCCGCTGTTACTGCCTTTAAATGTTCTTCCAGAGGCAAAGACAAACACTAATCACTTTTTCTTTGTGAGGGGCGTGACCAATAGTTCGATGATAGTAGTTGAAAAGCTCACCAAAAATGTCATTGCTGCTAGAGGGGGGGGGGGAATTTATCCTTCGTCACATTAAGGACACTGTATTTTTTACTCTGAGTTCGGAAAGGAATGAATTGCATAGCTTACAGTTGAATAATGGAAAGTTTGTTGACACTAAAGGGTAATTTGTGCTTCAAAGATTTCTGTGCATACAACACTCGTTTCTGTTGCTTTTGTGATTTCAGTTGTAAATATTGCCATCAGAGTAAGGCTAGGTTCCCAGAAATGACAGAGATACCAGCAGAGGAGGTGACAAGAGCAAAACAAAGAGAAAACAGCTACTTGTCCTCAAGATTTAGGATCAACTAAAGAATTTAGACTTTGAACACTGTCTTGTCAAGTCTGCTAATAAATGCATTTGAAGCTGGATCAGGTATCTCTACATATCACCACGTAGACTTGGCCCTGGAAACAAGGAAGTCTTAAAATTTAAAGCTTAGAGCTTGTGACATGTTTATGTCTGTGTCAACAAGGAGTTATGGGCCATCATGAAAGTATGTCTGTCTGCTTCTGAAAACAATTTCTCTTCTTCATTAAATGTGCTAGTATCAGTCATTTAGCGAACCACTAATGTCAGTAACCTTTATAGAGTTATTAAAGATAGATTAACGGCTTTGAATGCTGCATCAGACAAACAGCCACATGTGCCACCGCTATTGCAATGTTAAGAATATGAGTCTGTCATGATTTTTTGATATGGTGCTCATCAGAATAGTAACTGAATATTTCACACAGTTTTGAACTGACACGTAGCATTTTTTAAGTCTCTTTTCTTGTATTACTTGCTTAAAAAAAAAAAAAACAACCCTAAACTTTTGTTTGTGTGTCAGAGATTTTCCTGCTTAGGAAGGTTTCCCTTGCGTTCGCTTAGTTTGTTTTATGAAGTGGGATTCCTTCTGCTCCTCTCTGTGCCAAATTTCCTGATTAGTATAGCTCCAAGTGCCAAGAAGAAAAACTTTCTGGGGCCTCTTGGCTGGACAGGATCTCAGCAGTTGTGTGTCAGTGTGGCTCTACAGCGGCCCTTTGGATTCAGTAAGGATGAGGGCATTTTGGTGGGGCGCTGCTTGAGCATGTTGCCTGTTGCTAAGACATTGCGCCCCCCCCCCCNAAGCCTGAATTTTGATACTACAGAAATACTTTGTGGCTCATGCACAAGTTCTTTACCAGTTCTCCCTGACCCCTTCCTCTTCATTTTAGAAAAAATTCTGAGAAAAGTACAGCGTTTTGAAAACATATTTAGCAATATTGATATGAATTTCATTACCTGGAGCCAAAGCTAATGACTGTGTAGGCATGTGGTGAAAGGGATTAAAAGTGAATGATTTTTGGTTTGGTATTTGATATGAACTTCACTTTGTTTCTTTTTAAACTAAGACTGATTGTGTGAATAAATACCAATGATGAATTACACAATATATTTTAGAAAGGGAGTATAACCTTTCAAATCTTCAGGGTCTCATAATCTTCATTATAAAGTCTTTCAACACATGAGTTCTAGTGCTATTCTACAATCAAAGTATACTAAAGTCTTCATAACTTTGTGTGTACAGCATGTTCACAATGCAATTAGTAACATTGCAGAAGCATCAAGTAATATGGTGATTAGTGATGTGCTGCAATACTTGGTGCCAAAGACGTTATCGTATTGATCTCCACATGCTTAAATTCTAGAATATAGTATTCCTTCTGAGCATGTAGATTCTTAGCTAGAATAAATTACAGCCAAATGCAAAATTACTCTCAGTCTGAGTGTTGGCTAAATTAATCACTGGAAAGGAAAAAACCCAACCCACAAACAACAAGTAAACTTCAAAGACATGGCAACTGTGGGATCTGGTGAAATTAGGGAATTGGGACAGCTTGATAGAAACAAAAGAGATGGAAGTTGCTTTGACGCATTTCAGGTCAACTGTTGGAAAACTCTGGAACGAAATCAAACTCCCCTTTCTAGCCTAATCAGATCAAACAAGGTCCTATTTGAATCTGTTTGGCTGGCACGTTTTGAAAACAGAATTAAGACAGCAAAAGAGAAACACAGTGACTATAAGATATGTATAAACACGTGCACGTGTGGTAATACCCATTGTGGATAATAAGTTCTTTTCTCTAAGTAGCCACATGATAAGCGAGCAAACGTAATAAGGGACTATTATTTTTTACTTTAACTGATTCAGCCTCATCTGCTAATTTTCTTCCTCAGTCACTGTATTTGATGTACCAAAGTGATGAACGTGCTTAAAGAACAGGTATAGAAAAAAGTATCGCATTTGAGGAGCCTGCCTGCCTGTAATTATTTGCACAACCTGTCTTTGATGGAAATACAAAAGCAATTATATTTTAATCCATTTTAGTCAGTCATAGGGTCATAGGGCTTGGTTCAATAAGGAACCAAAGCATGTGCTTAATTTTAAGCATGTGATTAATCCTCCTTATATGCTTAAAGTTAAATGCTTTGCAGGCTAGGGTCTAAAGTAACTAGGCTGCATAGACAGAAATACTGGAAAACACAAAGCAATGAAGGGACTGTGTGCTTGTTTTTAGCCAAATACCTTTTCTTTCTTTAAATCTCTTTTCTATGACCTCTTAACCCTTTCCTCCTCCAAATAGTGACAGAACCCCCCCCCCCACTTTCATAAGTGTGCCATAATCTAACCCCAAGGTCATGTGTAACACAGGTCAAATCCTTGCCACGCTTATGGCCTTACTACTTATGAGCAAACACACAACTATTCAGAGTTTATGCCAAAAGCAGAATTATATTTATGATTATTAGAAGAGCATCTGTTAGTGTGCTATTTCCATATTACGTATATATTAGAAAACAATATGATAATATATGATATTTTACATATGCCTTTCATACCTCATACTCAAAAAATTCAAGGGAGCAAGGCCGTTTTATACTGGCCAAATCCTCCCCCAGATTACTGACTTCAGAAGTAGCAGGCTCAGACTTTACATGCTGAGAATAATCAAGGTGACAAGGGTAAAATTTTTTAAAACACCTCTATCTTTAAAAAGAGTAGTGAAAACGATGACTACAGGGGTAGAGCAGAATAAGGAAGGCGGAATTGTTGGAAGAGAGATTTAGATAAAGTGGAAAGAAAAGTGAATCATAAAAGAAACTGAAGCTGTGAGCCCAAACTACTGGCAAAAAGCCAGAATAAATGGGGGGTGAATTAGGGAAAGATGAGCAGAAAAGATAGGACAGGACATGTTGTTGCTTAAAATGTGAAACTTGGTGCCAGAATATTGTGATGACATTTGGAGTGTGAATTAGCTCTCTCGGAAGGTGTGACTGTGTTAGTAGAGGCTGGATGTTTAGTCCTGGTCTTCTTGAATTCAAGGGACAAGTCTTACAGGATTTTGCTCTGGGTATTATATATAAGATAGTGACAAAGTCTTTATGCACAAGACATAGTTTGCTGTTACATTCTTGTATGGTTGATGTTGGGATTTTACTATCAGATTCTGAAATGCCACGGGAAAGTAAGAAAACTCATGGTTTTCAAGAAAATGAGTAAGAATAATCCTGGCTTTTAAAATATTATAAATCTTAGGATAACTATTTTTTTATGAAATTGGGTGAATTGATGGTTCAGAAATTAATTCCAAGTCGAAAGTAGCTTGCCATCTACATCAACCCACTGGATCAGAGAGTAAGCAGTACTTGGAGAAATATGAGGTGGCCCACATTTGGGAAAAGCTATGAATATTAATTAGAACTTAAAAGAGCGAAGCAGAGGGACTCAGGCTGTGGAAAAAAATAGTATATGGAAGTTTTTGTTTGGAAAAGGAAATTGTGCTTCATGCTTAAAAATATTATGGAATGTAAACTTTGTAAGAGGTGAAAAATGATACGTTGACAAAACAGTTGATTCCAGCTTTCTGTCCTTTACTAACACTTCTAAATTATGGAACAGCTGTTTAATATGAATGCTACCAAGTTTCTGCTGTTCAGAAAAAGCTTAGAAGCTTGTTTCACTGTGGATCTCTCAATTACTTGCAACTGTGACAGCTTCATATAATGTATTTCCTAATGAAGCCATCAAGAAGCTTTTTGATTTTCATAAACCCATAGATTCACACTCCTTTATCAGCCTAAATCAAGCAGCTTCTTTGAGGTAAGATGCACAGATTAAACCAAATGTTTCGGCATGGCTCTAAGGAGCTGCTGCATTGAAGAGTACGTTGTTTAACAAACGCAAAATTAATACAGCCTGAAGAGGGCAGTAAAGATAAAGCTTTATTTTTCTTGCCTTTTCACTGTTTTCATTTTACATTGTATTCTGAAAATCCATTACTGGCCAGCGCGTATTTACAGGCATTACACGTTTCTGGAGCTACGCTGCAGACAATATACTGTCAGGTCAATGAAATCTTTTGTTGGGATTTATCTGAGGATCTAACTCCTTCACATGACAGTGCAGAACTGGAAGATGTGTCTGTCACTCATGGAAATGTCCGTCACTCATGAAAGTATCTTGCAGATAATGAATTGCATGAGCAATCCTTGCTTCAGCTGGGACATCCCCTTAGGACAAAACAACACGAAGTTCTGCAAGTGGGTTAAAGGAATAATTTTGCAGATTGCCAAAAAATGGGATGTCGTTTTCATGTTTTGTCTTAACCGTTTCAGAGAGGCTAAGTTCCCTTCAGAAATGGACCAGTGAGATTTTTATAAGAGGAAAAGAGTTTTATTCTTTTTCCATTCATCTGTCTTGGGAGCTTCCTGACAGCCAGGCTTATATTGAAACTTAGGTCATTTTCCTCGTGTTAAGGGGCAGTGAATTTTATATGGTAAAATATATGCGTGTGTTGGGAGGAAACTGCAATTGCAGAACAGCTGATATCTAAATTGTTCTGAAAATTCAGTATGTTAATTTCTGACTGGGCATTGTTATTCAATAGACTGGTATTTGCTTTAAGCTCAGGAAAGAAGATACCTATTTAAAGCTGAAAGAAATGTAGTATTTGCATATTTTGTGTGTATGGATGCATGCATACACACATGGACACCATTATGATGCTTATTTTTAGATATTTTTTACATACAGGTACTACATACAATAGTGGGCTTGTGTGTGTGTGTATATTGATATCTCTGTACCAATAGAGTATACTACCCGTACCCATTAGGAGATGTCTTTGGAGAAATTTAGACGAAGGTAGGAAAAGAGCTCAATTTTCCCCTTTGAAAAAGACAACTGGCAGAAGATACTGATTTAGTCATAACTTTTAATTAAGAAAGTGGTGCTGAAATGGATGATGTTCCAGTGGTAAAGCAAAGTGCAGCTGGTATTAGGGATGAGAGTGTAGGATTCTTAACTTTTGCTGACAGTATCGCAAACAAGTCTTGCAACTCCCCCAAAAAGTAACAGCTCAGATTTTCCTTAGATCCCTTCCCAAGACAGCAGTACAAGGACTGTCAGGTACTCTGGCCGTTACTGAGTAGAGCTGTGTCAGTGGGGCAGAGGGTCTTTAGAATCATGGTAGAGAAATAAAGGAAAGAGAATATGTGGGGAGAGGCAGTACTGAGAGCTAGGAAAGAAATAATTTTCCTGCTTGGCAGAGAATTCTGATTTTTTTTTTTTTCCTTTTCAAAACCAGCAAGCTTAAAATTTAACAGTGAAATCCTTTAGTTTGTGAGAAATTAAATATTTTTCTGTTCATGACAGGCTCTTAAAACTTGTAAATAACTGACGTACAAAAAAAAAGTTTTAAAAAATCAAATATTATTTTCAGAAATTACAAGAAAAGGAAAACATTTTGTTTTCAGGAGAGACAGCATTTTCATTGCTGTGCTCTTTTGGCCAAAACTCACTATCCTGTAGGGTATTTCCCTATGAAATCTAGCTCAGTCACGTTCAAAGACTTCAAGAGATTTTTTTTTTTTAAATTTTTTTTTTGCTAGGCTTTATTAAGTAAGAATCTTCCTAGTCAATCAGATGTTGAGACAAGTACTGAGCTGGTATGGACTGGAGTGGCTCCATTGAAATACAAGCATCAGCTGGCTGAGGAAGAGACCAGTACAGTTAAGCACATTTAATTGTTTGGAATGGCTTCATTGTACTTGAGGTTTAGCGTTGGAAAAATCATAAGGCAGAAGCTGAAAATAGTCCTGTCTCGGCCACAGTTCACCGAAACATTTAACCGTACGCTTCAGTTCATCCCTATTTAATAATGTACTTAATATATTTAACTTCAGTCGCATGCTGAAGTCCATTGCTTTCCAAGGCTTTTAAACAGAGCTTTACTTTTACCCATATTGAAATGACAGAGTTGTCCACTTGCCAAGATGTAACTGAATGGTATTTCTGTTTTTAAAATGAAGTACAGAGACATAGGAACCAGTCACCCTCTTCTGAGGAAGCATGAAATAACACTGGAGTCATTTCTTCACAACCCAAAGTTTCCATTTACTGTATTTATTGGCTCTACATTTTAGATGTCAATAAGTAGAAACAAGTGAAGATTTGCTTATGGTATTGGATGAGGCTTGGAGCAACCTGGTCTAGTGGGAGGTGTCCCTGCCCGTGGCAGGGGGGTTGGAACTGGATGATCTTGAAGGTCCCTTCCAACCTAAACCATTCCATGATTATATGATTTATAACATAAACGTGCACCCGAGTAACAAGATAAACTTCTGTGAAAGAATAGTATTTCTTCCAATGGTAGAACATTAAGATGTTTTTTGGCGAAAAGTCAAAAAAGAGAGTGCGTGTTAAACCACTGGAAATGGACTGGTACCTGTGAATAAGTTGACAGGCATATTTTTTCTGAGTGGTTTAATCTGTATCTTGCAATTGGCCTTCTTGAGGTTCTTTCCTCTTTTCCAAAACCACAGCTACCACTTTGGGATGAAGAGGTGCCCGACAGCAGCGATGATGGCAACACAAGCCCTGTGTAACTGAGTGTACTAACCCTGGGCACATTGCCAGATTAACCATGATCAAATTAATCAAGAGAACAGCTTTTTGTCCTGCGTGATGCGAGCCTGTTGACAGTTCCTGTCTTTCAGCTATGATGTGCATCCTTCTGGATGGCATCTGCTATAACCTGGATTATTGCCAGACTGAAAATAAAAGTGGTTACTTTTCCTAGCTGAGGTGATCTGCTGTTGATTATGCCTGACCTTGGCAAACTTTCACTGTAGCACTCTTACGCTTACTGTATATCTGGTCACAAAACACTTAACAATTCTGTCATTTAGACAAAAAAAATGCAGACATTTGAAGCATAGAAAAAAGTATGCGGACAGTCAGTGATGTACCAGATGCACTTACAGTTCACTCTATGATGCCATGCTTTTCATCATTTTGAGTTGAAGTGTTCTCCATTCATTGTTTTCAAAGAAAATGATTTTGAAACGTTGTTAAATATATTTATACAGTTTTCATCTAGAATCTAGACTTCTACACGTTTTGTTAGAGTCATACTAACAATAATAGATACTAATATTTTATTCAAGACTTTTCTACATCTAGACAAGTTTGTTTACAGATGTTAGGGCAAAGACATCCTAAAACAAAATCAGAGCAAGTATCTGTTCTTCATCCTACCCTTCAGGAGCTCAATAACAGTATTTTCTTGCTGCTTAGAAGTATAGTCTATACTGCTACAGACCAGACTGGTCTCTGATGCAGCCTTCTGTCCCTTTCTGCATTGTTTCTTGGAAGACTGGACTTAGCTAGGGTTCAGCTGCTAAGCATATATGCAATATTAGAAAGTGTGGACTTTAGTGTCCCGCTAAGATGTTTTAAATCAGGACAGTAGGCATTCCTGTGATGTGGCACAGCCCCACCAGACTTCAGAGAAGCTTTTTTTAAGATTAAAAAATTACAGATTTTTTTAAGCTCTCCTATTAGGAGTGTGATATGTATTTATAGTACCCTCAGGTTCTGCACAATAAAAATGGTTAAACCTTTAGTCCTTTTAGTAGTTCACAGTTTTATTACAGAAGTTATTTTGTAGATTTTATGCTTAGAGCAAGGTCAGTGTATTGCACTGTATAAATTATTCTAAGTAATTGCTCAGTTATTTTATAGCTTAGTCACAGGATTTTTTTATTATTAAACATAGCCTTTTCTTTAAGGCCGGGAAGAGAAGGGCACTATAAATCACATGGCAGCTTGCCATTCGGGGTTTCAGCTTTACCTGTGATAAGGATTTAATAACAATCTGGCCCAGACACCAGTTCCCTCTCAATTACCTTTCCACATGGGCATTAGTTCACACTGTTTATTAAAAACTCCCCTTGTAGTTGTTTTAATGGAGTGTTTCAGATTAATGGCCCCTGTGGAGTTTAACTTCATTGCACTTCATTAAAGCTAGATTGTACAAAAGGTTACTTCAATTAAATCCAGAACTCGACCTTAAATCTGTATGGATTTTTTAGAAAATGTGGTAAAATTGCTATGCCAATCCTTTGAGATTAACAGGGCAACATCCTTCTTGGCGACTGAAGTTCAAAATATGTTATATTCCGAATTTGCTTGCAGATTAATATTCAGATTTCAGGAGATTAGAAGCTGAAAGCAACCGAGTGGTGTATGATCTATAAATGAATTGGCTAAGCAGTTTGGTGAGAAATAGGACAGCCTAGGGAAACTTGAGCACTTTTTCCTGCCTGTAAAAGCATTTGCTGGATGTTTCACAAAACTTTTGTGAGGAAATAACTGTTTAGCCGCACTGCAGGAGGAAGTGCTTTTATAAATGACCCCCTCGTATTTTCTAAACACAAACCCCACAAATGACTGCCTAATACACTGTCTCTTGTACATGAGTAGGGCTTTCATTGCAAAAATCTTTTGGGTTCTCAATTGCCCATTTTCTTGCCAAATATCTTTGAAACAGCAGGTGCTGGGGGACGTGTCCTGTAGTGAGGCGGAAAGAAACTTTCCTGGAGTGAGGTCAATTGGTTTAGCAGGGAGAGGAGGAACCGTGGGGTGATGCTGAGGACTTCCTGAAGCAGCAGCAAAGCTTGCTAGCCTTTCTGAAGAAGGCAGTAGTTTTGATGCCCTAGGAAACAGGGTAGGGATACTAAATTTTGTTAAGGATTATGCAAACTGTGAAATTATGTGAGATTGGTTTTATAGTTCACAGAGTCATTGGACACAGTGTGCAACGCGTGTAAGTGTCAGGGAAGTTGTGTGCAGAATATTTCTAATTACTACTAGCAACCTGGCTCTTGTAAATGATTGGTCATGTTGGGCAATGGATATGGCCTCCTAGTAAATTGGGATAGACTTGATCCCAAGATCTACTGGGAGGGAAATTAATTTATAAACTTTAAGGCAATCTCCTGGTTAAAGATTTCTTGTTCAAAAAGTCACTTGACTTAAACAGCTAGCTAGTGTATATTAAAGAAAAATTTCTGTCCTCTAATGAGATAAATCTGGAAGTCCAGTCTATATTATTCCTATGTATAAAATGAGATTTAATCTATATCATCTAATTTTTTAATATATCCATGATCAGTCTGGGTTTTCTCAAGTATTTGGAAGATTTCACAGTTTTCCCTGTGAAATACACTGTTCTGTTCTTGTCAATAAGTCGTACAATAAATCTCTAGTTTAGCATTATAGCTAATTTTTGTACTAGGAAAATCTGTAGCATTCTCTTGTTAAAAGAAATAAAAAAGATGTGGGGGGGAAAAGCAGTGGTTCAAACTTCTGTCTTGTTATTTAAATGGAACAATTTAGAGTCTTGATACTTGTTTCAGAGTATATATAGAAACAGAGCCAAGTCCTATGGCCTTCCATAGATTCATTTGTGCCTTTTGAAATTACTGAGATGAAACGAAGATCTGAATACTTAGCATTAGACATTCTGAATTTATTTTTAGCTCTGACTAATCATAGCAGTTATTAAATGTTATACTTCGAGATATTTCTTCAGGCCAGTTTTATACATTTTAAAGCAACATCTTCTGTCATGATCTTTGAGGGCTAGAATCGAGTTCTTTGGTAAGAAGTCTTTCAGCTGCAACTAATTATTAGGCATGTACCTCAAATGTATCACAATTTCAAGACAATATATTGCCAAGAGCCTCCCTCTGAAGTAATGTGCACAGCAGAGCTGATACAAGCACACCTTTCAAGCTTTCTGTTTCAAGATCATTAGTATTTAGAATGATCTTTCCAGCTAGTCATGTCAAACACCTTTTCTCCTAAAGCTTTTGAGTAAATTCATGGAACTAAACAGAAGAGATTTTGGTATTAAATCCTTCTAAAGTACTGAGTGATCTCTGGGTCAAGACACACAGTCTGGGGTCATACCATCCTGGTTAGCGTTGGGAATTTTTTTCCTATAATCTTAAAAGGAAGAAATCTAATAAATGAACCAACTGGCTTCCACACCCCTGCCCTCCAAGTCCTCTCTAAGCCATCAAACACCGTGTGTCCTTAAAATAGCTGGTTGAATGAATACATACTATTTTTACTCGGATAATGTAAAGAACTGTTCATAAACCCCCTAATACTGCCTGTATTCTGAAGCTTTCACCTTCTAAGTGAGCCAGATGGAGTGAAGAGTGAGCTGGGAGGGACAATGTGTTAATATAAAATCGTAAGTGGTACAGATGCAGGAATGTTAATAAGGGGGGGAAAAAAAATCAGCTTCTCTAAGTATAGGAAGTAGAGGACATTCCATTGACAATATCAAAGGGCAGACTTGATATAAACGAAAATAATTTTTTTTAACGTGATCCATAGTTAGGTTTTGCAGTGCACTAGAATAGGACATTTTGAAGAATAAATGAATTTAAAAGGAGATTGCACAAATGCATGCAAGAAAAGTTTTTGAAACAATGGTTGGGTGAAGCCTTCAGCTCCTAAAAATCTTCAAACTGTGATTGCTGGGAGGTAGAGCTGCATAATGGGGAAAGTTTGTTCAGTTCTTCTCCATAGCTTTCGCTGCTGGCCTCTACCCAAGGCAAGCTGCTGCACCAGTTACACTTGCGGCTCTCGAGCTCACTTTGAAGTCAGGACTTGGCTATGGTCATGGAATGGTGTTAAGATCATTTCAAGGATGGATCCCCTGGGAAAAGAGCAGTGGTAGTTTTTTGTGTGTGTGTGGTGGGGTTTTTTTCCCCCTCTTTTTTGGTATCTCTGTGTGCTTGTTACCTTTACTGTGGTGTTGCTTCTTATGTTTTGTTGCAATTACGTAAAATGCTGAGGCTGGAGCTGTCATCACCTGTAGGTGGTGAAATGACTGGTGTAGCAGCTGTCTTTTCGGCAGGGCTACAGTTTTACGTCTGACTTGCTTCTGCCAACTCTGTGGCTTCCTGCTGATCTCTGTCGCTGCGTGGAAGACATCTGCCTGGAGCTGAACACGAGCGTGTCAGAGAGAGTGTCGGTAAAAACAGGGTCCAGCATGTCCTCTGCAAAGTGAGTCTGTTCCTGTTTGTCAAACTGCTCTGCAAACTAGGAAATTAATCTTTTAGTCTCAAACCGCTACACACAGCTCTCATGACAGAATGAGAAATACATTTGTTTCACCTACAACTGATCAGAAATTGTGTATCAAATAGGAAATCTATCCTCGCTCCTGCTGCCTGCTTGAATCTGGAAAAATGAGGGATGCTGTGCCAGTTCAGCAAAGTTTTTAAGCCTGTGCTTATCTCCAAGCACATCTTAGGCTGTTGATGCTAATAGCGCTGTTTATATACTTACATTAGGACGTGAGTAAATGCTTTGTGACACTCTGGAGTACTTCGTCGAGCTCTCGTGTGTGAGTGTGTATCTCTGACAAAGGCTGAAACGGTTTTCAAGTATTTCAGAATGTAACATCCTGCTTCTTTCGAAGCCAACTAGGGCACATCGTATTGATACTCGCCTCACGATTCGGACTCCTCACAGGATGCTACGTTAAATTCAAGGTCACGGTGTTAATCTTCAAAGTTCTTCACAGAATTGGTACACGTTACCTCGGAGAATCTCTCTTTGTGACTACAACCTCTCCTGACAGCTGTGTTCCTCAGGAGTTATGAAGCTGTCAACCTCAAGGGTGAAGCCTGAGAGGGCAGAAGATGAGGCCTCCTCAGCAACACAGCCAAAGCTTTGGAAATCATTATCAGAGCAGATAAGAATGACCACAAATCTCTCTGTCCTCTAGGCAAAGTATAAAACTCACTACAACTTAGCTCCCACGGGCACAACTAAAGACAATAAAGATAGAGGGTGAAAAAAGTGAACAAAAAAGAAAAAAAAGAGCAAGATGGGAGGAGGGGCAATGCTCTCACATTGCCTTCTCAAAATAAAAGCCTTAGTTCTGATTTGGGGACAAATAATGGGAGTATTTCAGGTAGTATTACAGAGAAGGCATTTATATTTGTTCATTTGACATTGTATTTTATTTTAAACTTTAGTATAGAGGCAGCCATATGTGTGCTCCTAGGCTTATCTCAATTTCCTTTTAATGTAATATTAATACATAGTTAAGGTATATTAGTAGTGGAGTGCATGCCAGAACACTTATATAAGGCCAATAAAATGATAGGTAGTTCCTTTTAATTACTAAAGATAATTTTTTTTGGCAAATCATATAAGAATAGGTCAGATTCCACTAGCTGTCTAACAATTCATAAAGGTCACATACTGATTCATCAGGACGTGAATGTTTTGTATACTTGTAGGTAAGAGAAATATCAAACCCACTAAGATCTTCTGATCTGCAACCATTATGATAATGGACTGGCCCTTTATCTTTCTCCATATTTGCCTGGGATTGTCTGCCTTTGGCTTTAATCACTATGCATGGCTCTTATAAGCAATGAATTAAAGGTGAAGATTTTTTGTCCCTCATGTTGGAGTATTTCTAAGTTAAAAAACATATAAAGATCATGTTTTGTTTTCAAAGCTGTTAATTACTTACATAAATACACTGAGCTGGGCATGTCTGTCCTTGCCGTATAGGCATACAGGCTAAATGGAACTGATTGTTGATTAGGGTGCCCTAAATCCTGCTACTGCTGACAAAGATATTTATTACTCAGAAAGTTCAGGCTTGTGTTTTTCCCTTCAAAATGGGCTCTCATGTTGTTGGGGTGATAACAGAAACTGTAAAATGGTGTGCCTCTGGTTTAATTATGGTGGTGGTAAATAACAGAATAGAAAACCTTTTGCATTGATGCTTGGGAATAAGTTTTATCACCCTAGAAAAAGAGGAGGGAAAGGCTCATTCCCACAGATATCACTGGCTGGACTTCCAGTCCTGGGGGTGGGACTTTGTTACACCTGCATGTTTGCTGTTAGTTCAGATGAATATAATGCATTCTTCTTTGCAGGCTGAGAGAGTTGGGGGTGTTCAGCCTGGAGAAGAGAAGGCTCCGGGGACATCTTATAGTGGCCTTCCAGTGTCTGAAAGGGGCCTATAAAAAAGCTGGAGAGGGACTTTTGCCAAGGGCATGTGGTGATAGGATGAGGGGTGATGGCTTCAAACTGGAAGAGGGAAGATTTAGAACAGATCTCAGGAAAAAATTTTTCACCATGAGGGTGGTGAGACACTGGCACAGGTTGCCCAGAGAAGCTGTGGATGCCCCATCCCTGGAAGTGTTCAAGGCCAGGTTGGATGGGGCTTTGAGCAACTTGGTCTAGTGGGAGGTGTCCCTGCCAAGGGCAGGGGGGGTTGGAACTAGGTGATCTTGAAGGTCCCTTCCAACCCAAACCATTCCATGATCCTATGAAAACTCTCCAAATGTTGGAAGGTAACAGAGTTCGCCTGCAGCTTGGAGCTTTTCTCTTTAAGCAGAAAGGTGCACGTTCTGTTCTTACCAGCTAACTGTGATGTTCCATGGGGTTATGGTGTTCCGCAAAAACGGCAGCTGTAATACCATAAATGGGCAGGCACTTGTTACTATGGTATAGTATCGTGGCTGCGCTTTTAGGTAAAATAGTGGAATGTGTCACTGGGGTTGACTCTCTGAACAGTAAGGAAAAGGTACTTGCTATGTTTTTGATTAATATGAAGTGGGTCACTTCAAAGCATTTGCTGATTACAATAGAACACGGGTGCAGTAATTATATCCTCTACAGCTGGGAAACATTTGTGTTATTCTAGGTATTTGTGTATAAAGTACTTGACTTTTTTGCATTTTCATTCTGTGTAATGCTCATAAATTTGTAGTACAACTGTGCATCACAGAAAGAGAAAAGAAAAGGAACCTTTGGATGTTAATGTTGTGAAAAGGGGACCTAGAGGAATGGGAGAAAATACCCATAAGCAGTATTTTTATGCAAAGGGAATCTAGTGACACTTACCTGCTCTGTATGGCGAAGTCTTCTGGATGTAAATACTTTTTATTTACTTTGCAGTCAGATACCTACTGATTAAAATCTGCAATCTTTATCCTCCCCAGTTGGAAACAGTTGGAAAACTGTTTCTTGAAACCAGATCTTTAGTCATGCCACTTCCAAGGTATTTTGTTGCTAGTCCCTAGCTTATATCAAACCTATGTTTCTGGTGACTATTGCCTGTCCTTAACCACTATTGTACTGAGACTGTAAAGTGTCTCTTGATGCTTTAGTCCAGCTTTTTCCAGACGTTACTGCCACTTTTTGGACCTGCAGGTCACACTTCTGGTTGGCAGCAGTGGTAGCGCTGTCTATTCTGTTTTTGGGGTATTTGTGCCCATTTGGCCTCCCCTCAAAGGCTGTGACGTTGCCAATGACATAGTCGAATGAGAATGCTGCCTGTGACAGTATTTGGCTCTTGGTTAATCCTGAATTCGATCCATTATTAAGGAATAAAGGGGATAGCTTTATAGATTTAAATACCTCTCTATGAGCATAGAGTAATGCAAGTTCCCTGCCTGTTATGATAAAAAAGATTCAACAAACTTCGGTATTTTTTCCCTAAAATAGCTTTACTGTTGACATTATAGCTTCTGGAGAAACTGGCTGCTATCTTCTTTCATCTGCAGGCAAAACACCTGCTACTTGTAAGCAATTGTTAGTTAAATCACTTAAAAGACTGGCATTTGTTTTAAATAGCAATTAAACTATTGCATGAAGTCACATTTGTTTCTACTGTACCAAAAGTTCAATAACCTAGTGTACCTTGATATGTACCACATTTCATAGTTGCAAGCTAGAAGTCAAATATAAAGACGCTGCAATAACAGGTAATAAAATACAGAAATAGCCTGGGCTGTCAAGGCGTAGACATGCAAAGCGATGCCGGACTGCTGGGCTTGTGGCTTTCGCATTTCTGTTGGCGCATTTCTGCCTGGTAGTTGTAGGTATTAAAGGCAGAACTAGCTGAGTAGAGAAGCATATTTGGGATCTGTTCTCCATTTGGCAGAAAGAAAAAGTTTCTGCGTCGTTAGTATGATGACTGTTTTTGACGGCTTTCCAAGTTGATTAACAGAAGAAAATGTGCTGCTGAATAGTTTAGCAAGACATAGGAAAAATTAGTTGAACTATTCACAAATCGCGTTCAACCATCTCAAATTCAGATTGCTACAGCCACTCGAGCAGTAGCTAAAGAGGGAAAGTGGCCTTTGTTAGGATCGTGGCTCCACATATATACTCTCTCATTTTCTATACCTTTAAAACATAACACATCCGGTCCTGTAAAAATGCAATGGTGCAGCTTTCCTGAAATACATTGCACATCTCAAAGGCTTGCAGCATGGAATTCCGTGATGTCAAGGACAGTGAGTGGTACGGAAGGAGTTAAGCATTGAAGAGGAGAATATAGATTACTATGCTGCAGGCATCTATCACAGCACCGGGTGAAATAAAGAAAGTTCAGGAAACAGACATTGCTTCCAACAGAAGAACAATCAATTTTGGATCTATATATAACACAGCATATATATTATTGCACTAAAAGGCATCTGTCTTCCAGTCAATGCTTGTATGAAAAATATTCCATAGAAAGGTTTCTGTAAGAGGAGATAGCTTGCGAATTGCGCCGTCGCAACTGGTGAGGGGCCTAAAGTATTTGTAAAATGCAGTTAGTGTTTAAGATGTACTCATTTTGATCAAAGAGGGGTTTGGACTGACTCACCACGCGGACACACATCTGCTAAATGTCAGACGTGAGGCAGTAGTACCTAATAACTCCCGAAAGAATCATTTTACATTCCCCACAAGTCACAACTGGCATCACATTCAGCTTTCTGTTGCATGAGGATTTGTTCCTAGCAGGTTGTATGTATCTGTGTGACAGCAGGGGCAAGAATGATTATGATGAGTGTTGCTGTCAAGTCATTATTATGCTTACTACCATAAACGGAGGCATACAGCTCTAGCACCTGCCTGCTCCTTTCCTGTAAACAGCTGGGATCAATTGAAATACATTCTGACAACAAGACCTAGATTAATAATTACTGTTGTTATAAATGCAGAGTTGTGGCTTGCTTATCTTTTATGAATGTGGTGCAGCAGTGCAAGGCGCTCTGCTGGCTAGCAGACTTAGTGTAAACAGAGAAAAAAGCCCAGCAGATGACAATTGTTTTACTGTTTTCCTGAGATTGAAGCGACATTGAATGAACATTCTAGCAGCTGAGGCTTTCAAGGAGTAGCAACCACCATCGGCTAATTGGCCATTATTTCTCTGTCACAAAGATTAAATCAAATAAGATTAATTAGATATCTCATTCCAGATTACGGACTGTGTGTGAGATGCAGGTCTGGTGGCTTTTTTCATGTGTTTGCAGGTGAAATACCCTGGATTTTGTGTAAATGCTTGTGTTTTCAGACTGCACTGAGCACGTTAGTGGTAAAAGTATATCCTTTCTCGTGGCATTTGATCTGTTAAGCAGCAATAGAACAATGGTGAAAATTCTGTATCCCTGTTTTTTTTAAAGTTGCAGTTCTTTACATTTGGATGGGTGACATCAGAATGAAGACTTTTATAAACTCAATTGTAACAAGGAAAGAGGGAAAAGGGACAGTGACAGGTTGTAATTGATCTTTTTTCTATTCAGTTCAAGAGAGGCAGTTTCTTGTCATGAGTCTGTTTCTCAGTCTGTGGTTTCCTGCGCTGATATTTTTGTAAGAGAATTTTGTCTTCATTCAAATATTATAATGAATTAATAATTCCCAATATCCTGTTTTTAATGCATGAAGCTATGGTAAGTAGAAAAACTCGGTTGCTGTTGAAATACTAAGTGATGCCCATGGACTGTAGTCACTAGTAAATATTCAGGCACTGCTGTGATAAACAGCATGTTCACTCTAGGGCAGCCTACGTTACACTATGGTTAACTGGAACCTTTGATTTCCACAAATTATCCTTTAACATAACATTTTAAAGCTATCCTTTGACATAAATTCTGCTTGTGCTTAGAGACTTGTCATTTTCTTTTCGAGATCTACTAAGTTTGTTATGTGAAAGACATTTGTGATAGTCTTTTGTGTAGGCTTACTTTGATTTTTTTTTTTCTTGTTGATAAAATAATTGACCAAAAATCATGTTTACTGGTTTTTGGGTTTTTTTTTTTTTTTTAGAGGAAATCACATGAATGTACTTTGGCAAGCATTTCTACAGGAAGTAAAGATTTTCTGTTATCCTTCAGGATTAGAACTCTGGATTTGTTCTTCCATGTGGTGAATGTTTTCCACGCCACCTATGATGACTGATGTCAGATTCTATCAGGGTCAAAGTTTTACTGGTTTTTGGATCCAGGGAAGTCATGGAGACCATATGTTAGTACAATCAAGAAGCACAGTGTTTTTATGGAGTCAGATAATTACCTCCTACAGTTCTGTTTTTACTGGCAGAAAGTAATTTTTTAAACAACATTACCTGACCCCCCAGTTCTGGTAGTTTTTAGGTTTTCCATCAAAACCAGTCAGTTCCCAATCCCTTCTGCATGTAGTTAGTTCCTCGGTTCTAATGACCCACATCTGTCATGGTGAACGTGACAGTAATTCAGAAGTGTTATAAGAGGCAGCAGTCACATTACAACTCACTGAAGATAAAGGAACTGTTTCTAAAATTAGATCAGTTGCTTTGGTATTTAACTGTAGGTAGCTTTTTAACCCTTTAAAATGAAAACGTATTGCCTTGTTTTTGCGGAATCTCTTTTACGACTAAGACCATAACTCACTGAGTATGTAGGGGTTGCAGTGAAGAGTAAGATACAAAGAAATCTTACGAAATGCAAAAAAGTATGATGTGAGATATGATTAAGGAGAGGTAATTATATTCCTTCAACCAGAGATTAAAGGGAGACAGACACAGTAATTTTATTAACTGGTCTGTACGTATACGCCGAGATACAATTTCTTTTTTTAACATTAAAAATTGCACATGGGAAATTTTTCCTTTGTAATGGAAGGAATATTTCCTCTGCCAGAAACAAGGAATTGTTGGTGGTAGAAAATCATCAAAAAGGTTCCCTTGCTCACCAGCCTTTCCCTTTTAAGCTGTATTAAGTTTAGATGGAGTACCTGCTGTCACTTTGTAGAACCTTATAAATAACAGAAGTTAGGAAACTGTTGAACTATTGGATGGGAGAAACAGAGGCTTGAGCGATATAGAAGAGATGGATTGAATCTCTGCCTAAAGACATATTAAGCATCATTGCCATTAATGAGAGATTTTCAGCTATAGATCCATATTGATTTGAGTAACAAATAGCACTTAGAATACCTGTAAGTCCTCTCTTGTCTCCCAAGACATAGCTTTAGCATATTGCTGTGGATTTTTGGCAGTGTGAGATACTGAACTCTGAAATGTCTAATTCCCCTCTTGCGCTGATGGTACTATTTTATTCTGGTAGATACCACTTCTGATTCAAACCAGTTTAAGGTGTAAGTGAGAGGAGGATAAATCTGCGTGACTTCAGGAAAAGTTCATGGGCGAGAGTACTGTGGTATTCAGTTCAGCCCCAGGATTTCTGCATGGGTCAGTGAACACTGTCATCTCTTATTTCACTTCAAGCGAGGGAAGTTAAAGTGCAAATGCGGTAATGTTAATTATCATTCAGTAGGATCTTACTAGATTGTACAGATTGTTAAGTTCCTTTGCCAGAGAGCACTGCCACTCTTTTCTCTCATTCTAGGAAAAAAGGAAAGCTGTGAGGGCATAAGCCTAATTTCTTCCCGGCAGGTAAAACATCTCTTTAAAATATTTAAACAGGAATTGATTGTCAAGGAGTGAACTGAGTGATGGGGGGGGAAAAACATAGTATGGAGTGTATTTCTTCTTCATTAAAAAGGCTGTGGTCTCATTTAGGCAAGTCTTCCACAGCGATTTACTCTGGTGTCTGCAAACCTTACTTTTACATTTGGAATGAAAGGAAAAACCACCAGTCCCTCACCATTTAGCAGACATTAGGTTCACTGGGTACTAGGTCTGCCTTTTTCATGCTATTGTCTGTCTTACGAAATGTGCCTTTTATGCAAGATCCTGACCTGCTGTAAATGGACAGTGTTAAGAGAGCTTTGCCAGCACATGCAGGATCCAGCTTTGGCTCATTCTTCTTCCAAGTACCTCAGTAATTTTGATATATACTACTAGTAAATTTGTTCATACGTTTGCTGGAGGCTTCGATTCTTGTTGATACTGACATTGTTTTATCTATTCTCTCAACGGATGGATGAGGCTATAGAAAACAGCGATGATGTACATGGCAGTTTTTCAAACTCAGGCTCATGATATCAAAATTCATTAGACTGTATAAACAACTTGGACTGTATATTTACAGAAGATATTGAGCACCCAAATCCCACGTGTTTGTGCTCCAAGGGCTGATTCAAAGTCAGATTACAAAACCTCCACTCATCTTTCTTACCTAATCATGGACAAAAGTGCACTGACTGTTTTCATGTTAAAATTTCCCAAGAGTCTGAATTTTTGCTCATTAGCCTGCCTAGTAACTGCCTGTAGTGCTTTGGTCCCTGGAAGAAGCTTTCCTTCACTATGTTATGGGCTCTGAATATGTTCTACTAATTGGGATCACTAGAACAGACAGTCAAGAAGGTTTGTGACCTCCTCCTTCCTTCCTACAGATGCTCAGTGTTTAGATGTCTTATTGATTAAATCCTGTCAGACAGGATCAATTCCTTCCTCTGCCTTGAAAGGTATGAAGTCAATTCAGGTACCTCTCATGTCCCAGAAATATTCCTTAGCATGTGAGCTTAATATTTTTTCAAATGGAAATAATATCTTCTTCTCTTTATTAGTGAACATAGAGAACAGTTGACCACCATTTATTTTATAACAGCCTTCTAAGTACTGAAAACTTAAAATTTTCCTTTTTCTAGAAGAAGTCAACTATAGTCAATCTCTTTCAAGCTTTTATCCCAAATAACAGTTTTTCTAAACCTGTTTGTATTTTTGGTCTCCTTTTTGGACTCTTTTGAATTGCTATAAGTCATTGTTAAAGTCATTATCCAAGACAGGGCACATTCTTTTTATCTGAGGGCTCAAAGCGGTAAGTAAAGTGGAATAATTACCCCCATGTTACAGATAAAATTACAGTTAATATATTAGAAGCTGAATTTCACTATTTTACAGTGAGTTTTCCATTGTTAACTCCTCACTCAGTTTATGGTTGATTTGCTTCTTCTCCATAGTACCTAACTTAGATCTTCCCAATTTCATATTTGGGCATTAGATTTCTTCACCCTAAGCACAGTGTTACTCCTGCCTTCATGAATTTCAGCTTCCGATTTTGAATAATTTCTTCAAATGTTCAGAATTATCCTGAAAATACAGGTGGATTCACAGTGC
This sequence comes from Chionis minor, assembly GCA_013398295.1. Classification (NCBI taxonomy): domain Eukaryota; kingdom Metazoa; phylum Chordata; class Aves; order Charadriiformes; family Chionidae; genus Chionis; species Chionis minor. The sequence goes on along the minus strand of VZSF01010144.1, from coordinate 36,031 downwards.
TTACAACATTTTTAAGCTTTGTTAACTGCAAATTTTTTTTTTTCTATTTTCCTTGTTCTTCAGGTTCCATGTTGCCTGTCATTCAGATCATCAATGAAAATATTGACTAGAAATAGGGTTTTTTGGTGGTTGTTGTTGTCCATTTGAAATGCGCTCTCAATTTGACATGGAACTGCTGAAAACTCTACTTGGGGGATTTTTCAAGCAGTTATTCTCCCATGTTACAGGGAATTAATCCAGACCAGATTTTGTTAGCGTACTTATGAGACTGTCATAGAGAATATTACCAGGAAAAAAAAAAAAAAAAGTAAGGTTAATGTTTATCACATCTATTGCTTCCCTGTTATCCATTAGCTCGCAACTCTGTCAAAGAAATAAATTCTACTGGTTTGATACAACTTTTTTCCTTAACAAATCCATGTCATATGGTTTTTATCATCTTATTATTCTTGAGGTGCTTATAAATTGCTCAATAATATGTTCCAGAATCTTTTCAGGAATCAGTTAGGCTGTCTCCAATTCCCCAGTCACTTCTTTCTCTCCTTCTTAAAGATGGTACTGTGATTATCCTTCTCCGGTCCCCTGACACTTTCCACTGTGAATTTTAGAAAAATTTGTTAAAGTTTGAGAGACTGTTTCAGCTGGTTCACTGGGTCCTTGAGACTGAATTTAATCAATCCTTGCAAACTAGCGTGCATGTAATTTATCTAAATAATCCTTAACCTATTTTTTCCCTAACTTGGCTATCACTCCTGTTCACTTTTTAAATATGTGGTTACAATTCACCTTATTTGTAAAGAATAAAACTATTTGATATGTCAGCCTTTTCCTTATCGTGAACTCACCTGCATTCCCTGTGAAACAGCCAACCTGTATTTTCCTCTGCTTTTGTCTTTAGTATATTTATAGAATCTTTTCCTGCTTCTTTGCTAGGTGATTGGTATCTCAGCCTTTTTATTTCAGCTCTGTGTGCTTGTGCTTTATATTCGTAACTACATTTTGTATAGTTCTTCTTGACTTTCAAAGTTCTTAAAGAGGTTTTGCAGTAATAATTTAAGTCTTAATATTTTTTTCTTCGTATTGAATTAGTTGGAAAATGTGATTCTAATATAGTGTCTTTTAGAAATTTCTGTTGCTGTCAGTGTAGTAGATGCAGTCCTGTGAAGGACCAAACACAGCTTTTACTTTAAATTTTGCTGTGGAGAAATGTTATTTGATTGCATGTGAAAGCTTAAAGCCAAGAGCTCCGTTATGAAGGGGTAGATTTAAACTGCCTTCTACTTTCTCCCATCAAACTCCTCAAATTTAATTTTTATTAGATATGGGCAATTTTTTCCTCCTTTGCATTCTGTATGGAATTCCTATATGAAAAATCTTGGGTTGAAGTAATGACTTGTGTGGCTTTGTCAGCATTCAGGAACATAAAAACATATATTTTCCTCAGTCTGTATAAAATGAATCGACTAATTTACTTGCCCTTTACAGAGTATCCAGGATTCACTTAAATTCCCAGCTTGTGCAGAATCATCCAGCATCGCTGGTTTGCTTTTTTGTGGTTTGGGTTGTCTGTAATTACTTTTAGATCTATTATTGCAGAGCTCATTCAAGGCTTAACAAGATAATCAAATTGAAATTTGCTGTCTCCAAAGATGAAGGTTTTGGTTGGGGCAATTCCTGCTTGGGAAGTAGAGAAAGTGAGAAGTGGAGGTAGGATAGGATAGGTAGGATTCTGTTTGAAAAGCCCCGAAAGTGGTGTCCTTGCCTTTCCTGCTGCCAGGGAATTCCCTTTTTGTAGGGAATACAAAGAATGGAGGGGGTTCTTTGTTGGTTACACATATAAGATACTCCCTCAGATGGTTGCAAGTGGTATCTACTGCCCTTACACCTTGAGGCAGAGGCTCTGTAGAAAGGGCTCAGGACAAAAGAAGTAGAAGAGTATTATTTTCCTTCCTTTGTGGCAATTGATTGTTTTAGGGTCGTTTTCTGCTTGGCATATGCCTGGTGTGCATCCAGAAATATGTAGGTTATTTTCTTGTTACTTTAGATGTGCTGCAGTAGGATTTCTCTGCAGAAATAACGATGGCCTGGAGTCAGCCAAGCATATGAGCATGTGTGTGATGGTTGTTTACTATAAATAAGTACTTTTTTGAAACTGGAGCCTGAATTTATGTGCTTACCTTTTTGCAGACTGAGTCCATACCAATGACCACTGTAAATTGGATGAATCATGATTTTTCTTAGTTTATGCTTGCTGCCATTTTCTAAATCAAATAACCTAACACTTCTATTCTCACATTTCGTTGTTAGGTTGGCATTGTACACTACAGTTGAATATTTATTTATTTTTTTACATCTTCTTTAAAAGTTTCCTGAGATATTTTGCCTTGAGAAAGTGCTATACATCTTGAACTTCTTGAACTTCTTATTGGGAAAAATTTGTGCCCTACAATTGATGTAGGGGTCAACGGTTTCTAAAGATTGAATACCAAAGGGATTTTTTGGAAGATAAGATGATACTAATACAGTAGATTATGTTTATTGAGATTCAGCAACTATTAGAATTGCTAAATTTTCTTGGGCATCATGATAGATTTACAGTGTCACGTTTACAGTGATTTCTCTTGCCTGCATTGAACTTAAATATTAAACATTTGGTTTGGGAAGAACAGGCAACTGTCCTCAGTTCATCTGTGCTGCTGCATGGAAAATTGCTGTGCTCATCTATTTTGTAGCTAAAGTCAAACAACTGTAGGGAAATCGTTAACTGTCTTGTTAAGTAATTAGCTCATGCGCACTTAAAAAAATTGTATCTAAAATAGCATGACAGTTGGTGCAGACCAGGTCCTTTTCTGAGCGTTTAATACAGCATTAGATGAACTCTCATATACAGAGACAGAGGGACAGATCTGCCTGGGCAGATCAGCTCAAAGGGTCGAGCTCTGTAGTTCAGAACTTCAGTGACGTTTTGGTTTTGTTAATTCAGCTTTGCCAAGTCCACAAATAGTCTTCACAGATTGATAACCAACACAACAAGACAATGCCCTTTTCCTGGGATTCTTCTGATACTTTTACCAGTGGATGCTGGATGATAAAACGACAACAACAAAAAAAATTCAGTGTAAAAGTACTGAGAGGCGAATCAGATCTTGTGGTGGTGGTTTAACCCCAGCTGGCAGCTAGAACCACGCAGCTGCTTTCTTGTTTCCCCCCATTGCGATGGGGGAGAGAATCAGAAGAGTAAAAGTGAGGAAAAACTTGTGGGCTGAGATAAAGACAGTTTAATGGGTAAAGCAAAAGCTGCGCACACGAGCAAAGCAAACCAAGAAATTCATTCCCTGCTTCCCATGGGCAGGCAGGTGTTCAGCCATCTCCAGGGAAGCAGGGCTCCATCACGCCTAATGGTGACTTGGGAAGAGAAACACCACCCCTCCAAATGTCGCCCTGCGTCCTCTGCCATCCCCCAGCTTTATGTACTGAGGGTGGCATCATGTGGCATGGAATATCCCTTTGGTCACTTGGGGTCAGCTGTCCCAGCTGTGTCCCCTCCCAATTTTGTGTGCACCCCCAGCCTGCTCGCTGGTGGGCTGGTGTGAGGAGCTGAAAAGGCCTTGAGAACTTGGCAACAACCAAAACCACCAGTGCCACTATCACATTATTCCCATCCCAAATCCAAACCATAGCATTACACCAGCTTCTAGGAAAAAAAATAAAAAAAATACTAACTCCATCCCAGCTGAAACCGTGACACTTTTTCTAAGACTATTTGTGCAGTTTTATTTGGGTCATTACCTAGCAAGGACGAAGATGTCAGAAACAGGAAACGTACTTCAGAAAAGGTATCCAGCAAGGCAGATGGAGAACGGAGACCACGGCGAGCAGCAGGATCTCCCAGCAGCATGGGCAGGTATTGTACTCATGTCAGCAATGTTATGCATGTCCAGCTTTGGATTTTGCTCTTGCTGTTTCTGCCATCAGTGGAGGTTGTGGTTGTTGTCTTACAGGAGAAAAATAAGTTTCTTTGTACGACTGTCAGCCTAACGCTTCTTGAAACATCTATGATTTGCTTGTACTGAAGTATTAGAGGTTTTGCATGTTATATGTTGACGTGCACTTTGTCACTGTGCTTAGAATCTGGCAATTAACTGACAGCTTGAAGCATCTTCTTTTCTGCATTTTAAACCGAAGGGAAGAGCAAAAGGAAAGGAAAATGTATTGTTAATACAGTAACTAGATGAATGAAGTATAGCGAAAGCACAGAAGAAAAGGGGGCAAGAGGCATTAAATATTTATGAACTCTTGCTTATACTGCTTATTTTGAGGTGTGTTTTTTATTCTACACGAGTAGGCCACACACCATCCAAAGAATTTCACTTACACTCTTAGGGTTTGATTTTCATTTTTTAGAAAGAGTTTTTTCAAGAACAGATGGGCTTTGTAATTTTTATAGGTCAAGAAGTGTGTGTAGTATGAATGGTTCGTTCTTTTTTTTGACAGAAACTTACAGTAGTAAAAGCAGGTGCAGATGTGGTATGCAGAGTATTTAAACCATGTGCTTTAATCCTGATTAATAAGACTTCTAACTGTCAGTTTACCAAACTTCAGATTCTCTTTGTGTGCTGCATAGCTTTGGAGCTGTTTTTCTATTTTGCCTACATGGTAAGTGAGCTAAAGTTGCACCTTCTTCAATGAGACCTGCAGACAAGCTTTCAACCTCATGTAGTCCTTTGCTTATCCTGGTAAGAACTTGAAGGCCATTTGTCCAACGCAAAATGTGAAGAGCAGATAAACAAGTAGTTATATAGGCTTTTATTCCCCACAGTTCATTGTTGTTGATGCAATTTTTATCAGGTGTCCTGGTTTGAGGTAAAATAGCCGATTTTCTGTTCAGTCATTTTACTTTGCAGCTAAACCTCTTCTGACTAACTGAACTCTTTGAAACTCTGAAATTAACAGCATTTGTGGAGACACTATTTACTCTCAGAGTGATAAGACCTGATTAGTTGTAATTTATGCCAAGGAATGGGATGCAGAGAGGCTCTTGCTTAGACTTATTGCATAGCAGCCAAGGGCAGCCAACTCGGTTATTTGCCCCATTAGAGGGTGGGAAATGGGAAAGTGTAGAGGGGTCCCACCTGAGGGGAGGAGTGGATAGGACAGGTGACCCAAAACTGACCAACAGGGGATTCCATCCCATCTGCCTCATGCTAAGGATAAAAGCTGAGGGATCAAAGGGTCAGCCCTCTTTCTTCAATGGCCGGTGGCCGAGGGGGACTCTGCCTGTTCATCTGCCTTTGATCCCAGTCTCTGCATTCCTGAATCCAGATCTGGAATCCAGTTCCTATCTGTCGCTGAGTGTTTCCCAGTGCCTGCCAGTGATCTGATTGTCATCCTGGGACCTAGATACAGTTTTGTATACATTGTACATATTTCATTATTTTGTTTTTATATTGTATTAACATTTCATTAAAGTAGTTCAGTTTAGAAGAAACTCCTAAGTCTCTTTCTCTCTCTCTCTCTCTCCTCTCCTTGGAGAGAGAGGTGGTGGAGAGCATCTGTCATTCATCTCAGTGGCCTGAACGAAGTATTTTGCTTCATGGTAGCTAATGAAAAGTCTGTATATCATTGGGTAGAGATATAATCAGGAGCTCCATCAGGAACTTAGAACTACAATAAATCTTTAATATACCAAAGCTACGTTAAGAAACTTTGGAGGAAAGATTTTTAGAGCAAGAGAAAGATCTATATGTCTCTCACTTAGGATACCACCTAACTTATCTGCTAATTGGACAAACCTCTAGAGTCTTTTAGCTGTTGCGTTTCAGCTGAAGCCTTGCAGACTGGATGCAGGCGTATTTGAATGCTTAATTGCAGGCGCTATATTGCGTGGCTCACTGCCTAGGCTAACTCTGGCATGCCTGAGACTGGCTGTGCCTTCGTTTACTCCCCTGCTCGTCATCATTCCAGGTCTTGCAGCCTTTTAGCCACCTCATCTTTATTTCTGCCTTTTCCACTGTTTTCATGGCATTAAACTTTCTAAACGAAAATAATTTACGGAGCTATTTTGGTAGCTGTAGCATGTGTAGCATTGGAGTATGACAATGAAACATCAATATTTAGCTGCTGCTTGGGGAATTTCTTTTTCAGCAGGACCCCTGCGGGTGCTAGCCTTTCCTGGGGGGCAGAGCCCAAGCGCTGCTGAAGCATTGCAGCACCTGATCTGCTTGGAGCTTCCACCGCACCCAGAGCAGGACAGGTCTAGATGGGTGCAGCGGCGCTACCCTGTGAACGCTTAAAAGTCTGGCACTGTAGGATTACAAGGAGAAGGGATGGAAGGAAAAGCTTTGGTACAACTCAAGTCAAGAAATCTGGAGTTACTAATTCCACCTTCAGACTGCACCCTGAGAACCCCTTCCTTACTAGATTATCGTAGCCTCTTTTCACAGTAAATGTAACTTGTCTATAGTTAGGCCTAATAGTACAAAAACTTAACTCCTCTTCAGCTTCACCCGAGGGTGGGGAGAGCGGTTGAGCTCACAGGGTCCCATTTAACTTGTGTTTGGTTAGTACTGGATTAGCACATTCCCTTATGGCATTTATAGTACTGGGCTGAATTAACAGCATCAACCCGTTGCATCTTTCTAAACATTGGTTTGCCTTATGTTGAGAGGAAGATGTTGAATGGCTTACAAATATTTTGACTTCAGAGTGAGTATTTCAGGGAGCTGAGAATATAAAGAGAACTGGAATTCTGTTTTGAAAGAAAGAAGTGAATTCTGCCAATTATTTAATCAAGAGCTACATAAAAGATAGATGTGTGGATAGTTAAGGATTATCCAGTAGTATGCTGGACATAGAAAGTACCTTTCTCCATCAAACCAGAAATTATTACAGTAGAAAAAACTTAGAATATTTGTCTTCTCCGCCTCCTTTTTGGTAAACAGAATAAATGGCCTGAATGGGGGAGGGGAACCCACAAGAAAAAAGTTCTCCTGAAAACATTTTCAGTAAAAATATCTTCACTCCGAAGGTATGTGATCTCTAGTCTTTATGTAGCTCTAGTTTCATGTTTAGAGGTCTCAGTCCCTTCTGTTTAACACTTGCTGTAGCTCTTTCCAGTCCCATTCATCCCTCTGCTTATGTATAGTAATGGTCTCTCTTCCCCAGACACCAGAATTTTTTTTTTAATGTCCCTGATCTCTTTCGGATAATCACTTCCAGGGCCACAGGTCTTTGAACAATATACCTTTACAGCATACATTTGCTATTTTTTCAAGTGTAAGAGGTTGTCACTAAGTGGGAACATGATGCAGTTTGTCAATTTTCAGTAGGTATCTTGGGGAATCTTTTTTGCTCCATAGATAATGTGCATCTGTTTAAGCAACAGTCTCCACCAGTGAAGCCTGTTTTCCACCTTCACTTTTCTGTTCACTTCTGTTTCACTTCACTGTTTCTCCACTTCACTTTTCACTTCAATGAGAATTGAATGTTCTGAGTAGAATGCAATAGCATGTACCAGGCTTCTAACTCTGCTACCACAGATGCTAGAGCAAGTAATAAAAACAGCAAGATGGAATTAGGGCAGGATAAGCCCTATAATTTTCAGAATTTTGAGTATATTTTGGATTGATCTAATGCTGACAAAATTGTTCTAGTAAAGAGCAATCTGCTGTGAAATTAAAAAGGTTTTCCTGAATTTGACAATGCCTTGTGAAAATGAACCCTGTGAAATGAAGTCAGTGTGTCAGAACTTCATAGGCATCCTTGTCCTCTTGTCTCCTGTTTAACAAGTGGGATTTTAGATGGCCAACAGCTGGCATGCATGTTCTGAGGAGTAAAGAAAGATCTTTCAGAAGGGGAAGGAAAAATGTCTTTTTTTTTTTTTTTTTTTTTTTTTTGAGACATGCCTGGGAATAGGAATATAAAAGTCCTCCTTAGAAAAACTAACAGCGTTGTCTCCTTTTCTTGAAACCTTTTCGAGTTTTTAGAGGCATAAAAACTGCTGCGCAGACTCCCAGCATTCCTGGGCTGTGGCGCAGTCGGAAGCCTGGCTGCATGTCAGCGTTAACTCAGTTGGGAACATGCACGTTCATGGGGGCTTGTTGTGGTCTCACCAGAGAGTGGATGAGGCATCAGAAAACCATACGGAGTTGTACAGTGGATTCGCTGCAGGGAGGTTGAAAAAACTACGTAGTTCTCTAAAGAAATTTTCAACTGGAAAACTTTTTACTACCTTTACGTATGTAGGAATAGTATTGTCCACTTACTCTAAAATACATGGACCAGATGCTACCAGATGTGCTCTGCTGGCACAAGTGGCTGTCACTCTGATTTCAGAGTAAAAGGAGAAAGACTATTTTCCTCACTAATAATATGGCTTCTCTCTTAAATTTTTTCCTGAGAGCTGTAGTCCCGGCTTTACCACCTGCTGTCCTTACTCGGCTGTAATTACGCTATATGCTGAGTGAATGCAAAAGGAGACTGTGTCCTACTTTAATGAATGGCAAGATCAAGTTCTAATTATACTTTGGTTTCTTCAACCCTATTTCAGGGACCAAATCCCCCTACTTCTGGATTATGAGTGCCCCTGTTACATACCTTGCTTTTAGTCGTTTTCCATCTGTATTAACACAGAGTGAAAGTGGGATGAGTTTGAGTGTCTTTGCATTATCTTGGGTTATAATTAATTTACTAATCTGCCAAATGAATATTTTTTTGATGCTGGTGGGTAGCTTTAGCTCAGTACCTTTTATGGTTTAAAGTTTGCTCTGTCTTCTTTGTATTGGATGTACATCCTGGCAACTGCTCAAGCTGAGACAGATGAAGGAAATTTTAATTACCTTGAGGGAGTTAAGATTGCTTTTTCAAACATAATAGACTACCACTTAAACTGGATTATTAGCCCTTCCATTTTATTTTGCAGAAGGATCAGCTGTGGTTTTTAGAGGATATTCAGTTCTGTATTACACCATTATTATCCAGACTTACATTCTGCAGTTTGCATTCTGGCTTTAAATTTTGGCAGCTGTTTTAGATTTTTTTAAAAATAATTATTTTTTTTTATTACTTGATATTGCTGAGCTTGATATTTTCTAACAGCTTTTGTAAAATACAGAAGGTAATGCCTTTCAACTTTTTATTATTAACAGCTTTTTTTTTTTTTTCCACCACATCCGTGTTGTGCAATCTGGTATTTCCTCCAATGTTTGTGTTCAGTCTGATATTGGTAAGAGCATAAATAAACATCAATTTTCTTCTCTCCCTACCCTCCCCACTCTTTTTTGCACGCGTGAGTGTGGAAGAACAGTTTTCCTGACAGTACTATTGTATATGGTAGCAGGAAAGACAAAGATAAAATAATACACCCCAGTTATTTGAACAATGCAAGCAGAGAAACAATGAGTTTCTTTTAGCCGCCATGGAGCAATGAATTTGTGTGATTTGACTGCTGGTAATATTTCTGATGTATTCTTGGTTTGAAAAAAAAAAATTCAAACTTGGTGTACATGCTCACAGTTTGAGGTTTTCTGTCTTTCCTACTCAAATCAGCATAACCTTTTCTTGGATCAAACCGTGCTAACCACAGACAGTTACAGACATGTTTGGAATAAATTAGCTCATAAACATTTTATTCCCATCCCTTAATGGGGAATGCTTCACAATGCACTGTCAAATATGATGAGATTTCTCATTTTATGGCTCACTTTATCTACAGTCTAGTAATTGCACTTTCAATGGCGCAGTATTTGTGTGGAGCAATGGTGACATTCAGTGCCCAGTTAGACTACAACGTGATTAATCTTCTGCATATGTTGCTTAAGGGTCTTATCATTTATATTCTCTTGTTTTACAGTGGCAGGTATGAATTCAAGATAGAATCTGAATATGCAATAAGTTCATCTACATCAAATATCAAGTTGCTTGAAATACTGACTGTATTTTCCAGAGACCTGACCACATAAGAATGATCTACAAATATTTTTCCACCTGTGCAGTGCTGAGTACTACACCTGAGGATATGGGAGTTTATACTGGTTTTGGAAAAAAAAAATCTGGAAATGAACTGCATTATGGGATAGGCAAACTCTTGATAAGCTTTTCTTGGTGAAGGGTTAATTGTAAAAAGCTTTATTGGTGAGCACTTGAGAGCTATCTAGTCTATCAAGGGTCGCATGTGACAGTTATGAGTGAATTGGATGTTAAACACTATTATATAGAAATTTGAAAGAAAGCTGTGTTTTAGCTGCGGAATCCAGTTCTGTTGAAGTGAAACAGAGAAAACAGTTCAACTCCTCTTACCTCTTGAATTAGCCTACATAGTTTTTTGGAATCAGGAAGAAAAGATGTGCATCACTTAAGCTCTCTCTGTGGATCTTGCATGTGGTAGTCTGAAGTGCTTAAGTCCCTCAGTGCTCCGGGTAAACTTAACATACTTTGAAAGGACCATACACTTACAAAACATAGCTATGGGCGCTGCCTTTCTGAAATGCAACCAGTGGATGAGGTTGTGTATAATATCCTCTTGGTTAGGGTATTTCCTCAATATGTGGGAGACCAAAGCTCACAGAAACCACAGAATCACAGAAAGTTAGGGGTTGGAAGGGACCTCTGGAAATCGTCTGGTCCAACCCTCCTGCCAGAGCAGGTCCACCTGCAGCAGGTTGCACAGGATGGTGCCCAGGCGGGTTGGGAATGTCTCCAGAGTTGGATACTCCACCAGCTCTCTGGGCAGCCTGTGCCAGTGCTCTGCCACCCTCAAAGTAAAGAAGTTCCTCCTCAAGTTGAACTGGAACTTCCTATATTTGATTTTATACCCATTGCCTCTTCTCCTGTCACTGGGTACTACTGAAAACAGACTGGCCCCCTCCTCCCGGCACCCTCCCTTTCAGTATTTGTAAACATTTATGAGATTCCCCCCTCAGTCTTCTCTTCTCTAGACTAAAAAGATCCAACTCCCTCAGCCTTTCCTCATAAGAAAGATGCTTCAGCCCCCTAATCATCTTTGCATCATTGCTGCACCCTCTCCAGCAGTTCCCTGTCCTTCTTAAACTGGGGAGCCCAGAACTGGACACAGGACTCCAGATGTGGCCTCACCAGGGCAGAGCAGAGGGGGAGGATGACCTCCCTCCAGCTGCTGGCCACACTCCTCTTGATGCACCCCAGGATGCCATTGGCCTTCTTGGCCACAGGGGCACATTGCTGGCTCATGGTCATCCTGTTGTCCACCAGGACTCCCAGGTTCCTCTCTGCAGAGCTGCTTTCCAGCAGGTCACCGCCAACCTGTACTTGTGCGTGGGGTTATTCCTCCCCAGGTGCAGGACCCTACACTTGCCTTTGTTGAACTTCATACGGTTTCTCTCTGCCCAACTCTCCAGCCTGTCCAGGTCGTGCTGAATGGCAGCTCTGCATTCCGGGGTGTCAGCCGCCCCTCCCAGTTCTGTGTCATCAGCAAACTTGCTGATGGTGCGCTCCATCCCTTCACCCAGGTCATTGATGAATACATTGAACAGGACTGGTCCCAGCACTGACCCCTGAGGAACACCACTGGTCACAGGCCTCCACCTCGACTCTGCCCCATTGATCACAACCCTCTGAGATCCACCTGCTAACCGGTTTTCGATCCACCCCGCTGTCCTTTCACCTAACCCACATCTCCTAAGCTTGCCTACGAGGATGCTGTTGGAGATGGTGTCAAAAACCTTGCTGGAGTCTAGGTAGGCGACACCCTCATCTATCCATCCAGTCATGCCATTGTAAAGCTCAGTGCTTCGTAGGCCCGAAGAGACTCAAATTCCAGTCTCTTACCACCACAGAATGTTTGTCTCACAGTATGTAATGGATGGAGAAAGGAAAACACTCCTTACTATGCTGGTATGCAAGATGTCTACTGGGCAGGAAAAAACCCAAAGAACACAGCTTCAAAACCCAGGTTTAGAGCACTGACCTGTGTTTCAGTTCAGCTTGAGGACAAGAAAGGGCTTTGAGGACACTGTTTACCAATTTATCATCACAAAAATAGAAAGAGATTTTGATTTCTAGCTCTGCGATATCTTGTAAATGGTGTTTTGCATTCCAGCTGGGTTACTCTCCCTTTGTTAAAACACCTTTGTATCCTTCAGTCTTTGCTTACTGAAACATATTCAAGACTGCCTGCTCAGCAGGGCACCAGCAAAGCTAGAATATATTTAACTCATGAAGACTTTTCTTTGCAGCTTCCCCGTGTTTGGGATGTATTATACTTTTATCACACTCCAGCTCTATAGGCGAGGTTGCTTTGTTTCTACTCTCTTTGCTAATGAGGGGCTTTGTCTTAAAGTCACGGTCTGGTCTGTGTACTTGGATGCAAACATCAATAGCCTATTAATCCCAGGTGTAAATCAATTGGAATCGGTCGAGGCGGACTGGTTTAGGTTTAGCTCCTAATCCATGTTATTGGAATGAATTATTCTTTCTTTTACAACCGAGCAGCCCTGCTGATTTCTGTTAGGCAACTGACGGCAGAATTTATTTCCTGAAGTTTATTGGCGAGAAATGCAGCCGAGTGAGCTGCGAGCACCCGGCTGCAAGTAGTGGGCTGAACTTTCTGGTGGTGGGACAGCTGTCAGATGGCGGGGCAGCTTCTGCATTGGGTGGCTGGTGGCTTAGTCTGGTCACGGGGGACCGTCTTACCCTTGCTGCTTAGTTCCATCCTTGCAGTTCCAAAAGGCTCGCGCTGGTCACCGCCGCTTCGACGGCCAGTTCGCGACCACCCGAGTTGCCCGCGTCGCACTCCGCAGCCCCGTCTCTCCTAGGGAGCCTGATTCCCAGCGCGGTCCCCGGCTTTATCACCCTGGACAAACGCACTGACCGCTCACCGTCGACTCCACGGCCCCATGCCAGCCGTGTGCCCTCTTTCTGCCTCGCTTTCACAGGCTGAACATTAGACCTGCCGCAGGTGGAGAGGCTGAGTTGCAGGTGCTTGTCCCCGTTGTCTTCGAAGCGATGTTTCACTTTGGACATGTGATTAATATCAGATTAATTTACATTAATAGCATGTGTTAGGATGTGTTGCTGACCTGGGGCCGCTGTTGTATTTGCCTTACTCTTTGAAATAGAAGTGTTTGGTTAGTGAATGGAAACTTACTAGAGCCTGTAGAAGACTATCAACTTGCTTGTAATTTATCACATGTCAGTGAGAGAGGTTAATTTTGATGGCAATTAATTTATGGCAAATGTAAACAACAGCCAAACAATATTTGTATATTAGGGTTAACTACCACGATTCAAAGGTAGCAATTAGTTTAACTGACAATAGATAGAAACAAATTGTAACAGTGAAAACATGAACAAAAATCATTCAACCCCTCCACTTTATTTAATGTAATAAAAATATACTGTCTTAATTAATCTTTAGCTGCTATAAGTAAAACCTAACGACATGAAATGGAGTTTAGCTATTGGCTTCAGGGAATGATATTTTCTCATGTAATAAAATACAGTGAGATACACATACATAAATACTTTATGTTCACCATTAAAGGAATGATGTACGTTTCACTGTGGTAGGATAAATACCTATAGGCAATTAACAGGGGGAAGTCTCCCTGTTTTTAAAAGCATAATCTCTGGCAGCAAATGCAATGGGGACTTATATTGCTAAATTAGGTGGTTATGGAAAGAACTTGATAGGGGATATTTAGTATCTTCTCCATTAACTCATCCTTCAGGGCACACTCAAAATTTCTCTGGTATCACCAAATCAAAACTCTAGTATCTCCATCTAGTCTGGGATTTGTTGATAATCTGTGTTTCATTATTGATAAGATGACCTTTAAAGTGTCTTAATGTGTAGTTTGGTTTTTTTAAAGTTTTTTTTATTCTATGTAAGAAACGCTAACTGCACCATGAAGACCACTTACAAAATTTTTCAAAAGTCTTTTAATTTGTTCTGTTTTCTGTTAATAGTTACATTTTTGATGGCAAAAAAGTTATGATTAGGCAAACATAAGCAATTCAGACAGTCACAACCAACCTGGGCTGTGTTTCATCACACAACAGGAAGCTGAATACCAAGGGAGGTGGTTAGTTGCCGTTAATTTCATGTGCACGTGTCATGAGATGTATTGACATTTTCAGGAGTGTAAAGGAAGAACAAAATAATTTATTGAAAATTATGTGGCGCCTAGATAAATTCAGTAATTCTATTCACACTCACAATTGAAGCACAAGTTGCTGGCAGAAAGAAAATGAGGAAAAAAAATCCCCTCTGTTCTTTCTGCAGCTTGTAACAAGCAAGTTAAAATTAAACCCAAACATATAATTAAACTAAAATCGCTTTGTTTTTCATTAAACTAACAAGAAATGTAAGCATTTTGAGTATTAATCGGATTTGCAATTAAAATTAAATAAACAAACCCATGAACCAGCAATGATATTAGATTAAATCATCAGGTGGGCAATTTTACCCACTCAATATTGCGACTTACCACACTATGTGGTAATGACAAGGAATCCTTTTCTAAACTGGAAGTTAACTTCTTTACCTGTAGTTTCACATACCAGAAGAGTAAAGCATTAAAGGCGCTTAGTATATTTTTCTTTGGTGAATTTATTTAGTTGCTTTTTGAAACCTTTTGTATTTGATTTTCTTTGTAATACCCTGTGGAGTTACTTTCATAGTGATTTGATTGATTTTTTTTTTTCTTTTTTTTTTTCTTCCAGAACCAGGTGATCTTAACTGCTGAGAAGACTCATAGCTGCTTGGAATCTCCTGAATGTTAGTACACCATCATACCCGATGACTAGAGTTTCTGTTTACTCCTAAAAAGGTAATATTTACTGGTTTTGTTTTAACTGAGGTTGCTATAGCAGAATTGTTATGAGAATTGGTTACTTTTCCTGTTTCTTCAAGTCTCTCCGTGATAACACTTGCCTCTCAATTGCAACTATTGCAATTAGTTGACAGTTTGGTTTCCCACTACATGTCTGCAAATGCTCTTATTCATCTCCTGCTGTACCTCCTGTTGTTTTGCTAGGTTATTTGCCAAAGATTAGTCAAGAAGTTTAGGAATAGGGAGGTCTTCTTTCTGTGGCCAGAATGTCTTTCATGTAATATCCTTTACTGGCTGATGTAAATCTCAAAAGGAATCTTCTATTGCAAAAGTGTTTGGAGTAACACTAATCCAAGATACTTCCCCCCCCCCCCCCCCCNCCCCCCAAAGACTAAAAGTCAGAGTTAAAAACATCCATGGTTGTTTTCTTTAGCTTGATTGAATGTATATATATTTACATACCAAAACTGCCCTGCAGAAAATGTATTTGGATGAGAGTAACTGTAAAGTTAGGTTCAACTCTCTTTAGGCTGCTAATGTGGCATTTAGTCTTGTTGAAATGAAGACAGAAGTTAACAGGTTGTTGTCATTGTAAATCAAGAAGCATTGTGTGAAGTGAAGCCATGACATTTGGCAGTTATACAGCCCTTTCAAAGCTTCACTTTTTCCAGATGATGGTGACAATTCTTCTGTGCTCTAGTTTCACTGCTTCATAGCCAATGCCGCTCTTCTGGGATCGGCTTTGATCCTATTCCTGGAAGAGGAATACATGTAGGAAAAAGCTTCAGTCATAACTAGGACAGGCTAAAGCTGAGGGCTCTGTCATGGGGCCACTGGTTGCTGGTTTGAAGCTCTCCGATGTTGCTCAATCCGTGGAACTGATAGGAGAGTTTCGGTCCAGCTTATTTTCCTTCCTCTTCTTCAGAAAATCATGGATCTACTTTGCTATGGTTGAAAATGTGTGAATGGACATCTGATGGAAGCCAAATTTAGCTGCTTTTGAGATTACTTTTTTTCTCAGCACTTGGTGGTTTCTCTCCAAGTACAATAATAGCCATACCGTTGTCTACATTGTTCATCCTACTTCAGCCAAGGATTGTCATTCACAAATAAATAAACTGTCTCTTCAAGAAGTCAGTTGAAAAAATTAGCTGAAACTGCTACAATGCTTTTCTTACAGTCCCTACAAGTTTTTCAAAGGGTTAACATAAGCAGAGGATGTTGTGCATATAGAGGTAATTTACCTCATCTGCAGGTTCTCAAGAGCACCTCTCCATACCTTGCTGAAAGGAAGTGTGTGGATTTATATATTTGAATGGGCTTCATCCTTAATTTGGGCTCTGCAAAAAAATTCTCATTCTTAGGTTCTTTTTGAAGAGCAATATGGGTCGTATGAATAGCTTTGATACAGACTTCAGGGGAAAATATAAGTGGTCAGAAGTAGATTAAACAGAGGAGTAGTCACCTTAGATTCAGCGTAACATTAGTTTTTAACAAGCCAAGCCGGCGTCCAATTAGCAGCCTCTTGGCTTTTTATTCTAGGTAGATTCTTTCAAACCGCCTAGTTGTAACTGCTCCACTATATATAACTTATAGATGTGTGGAAGTTACTACTCTTGTTTCTCACATGTCTTTATAGCCAGTCTCCTTAATTGTGGTCCGAGGACCATTGAATTAAATTGTACAAAGTGGAAGGACTCCAGCAGGAGATGTGGAGAGCAGCTGTAGAGGCTGACGGGAAAACATTCACGCAGTTTAATGACAAGGCAGAGAACTTGAGATTTGAACAGCGGGAGTAGGAAGAACATTTCTGTACAGGATTACTCCTGTAGAAAAGTACAGGCATTGGTCAAGCGTTCTCATTGGTCCATGCAATACCACAGGAACAGTCAAAATGTCATCACCTAAGCTTAGTTGAAACAGGAGCAAATGACGTGACTTCCAATAATAGCTTTAAAAAAGTCTCCTGTTTGTAGTAATTCTTTGAATTTTTCAGAGAATGCCTTTTAGTCATTTTTACAGTGAAGTTGACTCCAACGCACTTGGAGGCCAGTGCTCTGTAAGCTGGGAACTGGAGAACATGCCGCCATGTGGCAGCTCCTGTCTCAGGCAGTGCTAAGCTTTACCCTAGCTGTTGCATCGACACTTGAGAGCGTATGCAGGGCATTCCTAGGAAATTAGAAGTGCATTTAGTTTCCTTTGCGCTGTCTTGTGATTTCCCTGACAGCACCCTTGCTGAGAGTTTCACTTACCTGTGTCTCATGCAGTGATTGCATGAACTTGTATGTTAGTTGGTAGAGCATGTGTTCCCTTCCCCAGCTGAGATACTTTCTCCACCTTTTTACTCACAGTGGTGTGTAACTGCTCAAATCAGATCACATTCGAAGCCTGAACTCCTTTTGAGCAAGTCTCTACCCCTGTATATTGCCGTTCTGTAACTGTGTCAGGAATCAATGGAGGCATTTTTAAAATTTATTTATTTAGCAAGAACAGGATAAGATCTCCAGTTAGAATCAACTTACTTGAAACACTTCTTTCTCAGATTAACTCTCGATTGTTGTAGCTCTTGTGCTGCTATTAATAGCTGAAAATAAAGTTTGATTTTTGTCAGTTATGTTAACAAGACCTTAAATATTCTTTAGTTTTGGCAAGCTTTGATCAGCGCTTTCACTACAAATAAGCCGGAGGCTCACTCCTGGGCAAACGTCCCTTTTTTCCTTATTTCTGTTTCAGCGTACCCCTTTTGAAAGCAAATTTCCATTTGATAAGCCAAGCTGCTTAGAGCTTATCCACTTCTTTCTTAGGAAGTTGCCAATTTGCCTTTTATTTGAAAGTCTTTCTATAAAATTGGTTCTGCTTTTCTGGAATAAGATAGCAGATTTTCCACAGGAGCTTGTTTTTTAATCCCTTCCCTGTTTTCCAGCACAAGCATATTTCAGCAGCTTTGATTTGTCAGTAGCCCACTTCTGACTCATCTCTGCTTTATTTCCTTAAGTTTTCTTTTCTGTTGCTCTAGCATGAAGATGTAGACTCTCTCTCCCTTTTATTATAACAATGTAGATAATTCTCAATCTGCCAACGCTTTTGCTTTTCACTATCAAAAGAATTTCTGAAAGGGCCTTGATTTAAATATAGCTTTTTGTTGCAACTTAATTGTGACTTTTCATACAATGATTATTAAAAAAGTTCATCATCCTCTGTTACATTCTGCCTCCTGCCATGCAAGGACCCTCTTGACAGTGTTTTCACCTCTGTGTCTCCAGGGAGGCGGCGGGTGGGAGTGAGTTTATTCCACTCATGTGCTGTGAGTCAGCTCAATCTGAGAGCCAGGAATTTATTTGAACGTGGCTCTAGGCCTGAGCTAATAAGCTTTGCTGGGTGCAGGATATGTTAGTTTAGGCCCAACATCTTGCTAATATCACTAAGCAGCTTCTGGACTGGGTCATCTTAGTGCCAGATGAAGAGAACCTCCATCCAGGTGGAGGGAGTGCAACTGCTTGCACCTGCCTTTGAAAATGCACTCTAATTCTTTCAGCGATAATGTTGGTAGACCACAAACTCTTCCGTTTCAGCTTTTCCCAGGGCAATCTGAGCCGTTCGGAGGTTATTCTGTCAGAGTCCAAATCTTTGGAACTCAGCCTGGCTGGCTTAACAAGCAAAGTTTGCTCAGATCAGGATAATTTTAAAATTGGAATTTCATCAAACTTTATCTCAAAACTCAAACACAAGACTTGGGATTCCTCTTCAGAGTATGAGAAGCGCTGTGAATGTAGCACACCCCACTCCCACACCTCTCTCCTTTGAACCTCCTTGCTAGGCTTCTTTACAGAAGCAAGACTGGGCAGGATGTGAGTGTGAGTGTTCTGGTTTTTAAATTCTAGAAGCATATTTAGCCAACCCAAAACAGTCTTTTACATTTGATTAGAGTATTGGGGAAGTCACCAGTTATGAAACAAAAGCTATAGTTTGTGGTCTTTTCCTCAAGAATCAAAATGATGTGTTGCATTTTAGCAGCAAAACCACCATGTTACAAGTCAATTGGTGCATTTTTCCCCAGACTTTGGAAATCTGGCCCTTACTGGCTTTAGCAGTACTCCCGACTCAGTGGAAATATTCCCATTACTTTTAATTAGAATCAATCCCAATACATTACTGAATTAACAAGTAACAAACTGGGAGAATGGGACAAAACTTCTTACCGCCTTCTTGTAAGTAAGAACATGTTACCTATTAACACCTGATAAAGTAAATGCAGAGTTTTCAGTCCATGCTAACAGTTATTCGGATTGAGGGAGACGAATATCAGATATGAGTATTGTATCTGATATATGAATATGAGAGTGCTATTGGGATCAGCCTTAACATTTGCAATTTGTTAAGAATCCTGGGGCAAACATTTTGAATGTGTCGACTAGGTTGTCAAAGCATTGCTCCAATCTATTTCCTGTAACACCTGGAAGGAGAGACAATGAAAATTTTATAACCTCAGTGTAGCAGGAGCTTAACTCAAGTTCTTGCAATCCTGCCCAACAAGCATGACTGCAGGTTCGTGGTGGCTGGAAGAAATCCACTGGGTAGTGTTTATCTGCTAAAAATGTCTCCTGACAATTCTGTACACTGATTACCATAGTTACAGTTGTCGGTAAACATGCGATACCATTATAGCAAGCCCGTGAGATATATATATGCGCGTGTATGTTAAAATATGATTTACCTTTTAAAACCACGTTATGAATCCAAATGTTGAGGAATCACTGTTTTTGTAGCATCCCGAGCTCTAAAATCAGCCTTGCCTGTATACAGAACTTGCAGTGGAGGTTATTCTGTGGCTTGCTCAGTGCTCACTAGACTCCTTGAGGGAGGGTGGAGGCTGGAGAGCTTTCCCACAGCTACAAGAGATGTTTTAAGCCATGTATATGGATTTCACACCTCTGGCACATATATTTTACTTTTCTTGCATGCCCCTGAATGGGCATGATTTAGCTACCTGATAGAAAAAAGGGTGGTTTTTTCAACTGTGGCAGTGACAACTGTGGAAGATTTGAGTGTTAGCACTGAGGTCCTAATACCTTTGTGATCCCTTTCAGCTGATTTTTCTGATTGTTCAGTTTTCCCTCATATAAGTCAGAAATAGATTTGTAGTTGATTCCAGGCTAAATTAATCCATGACTATACATCGCTTTGAGATCTTTTGATAGAAAACATCCAAGAGCTACAATACCCTTTTCTTGATAATTTAATTTTTACGGTTAATCTTCAGGAACAAGATAAAACATTGCTTTTACAACATTTTTCTCTCCAGTGCTAACAAGAGCAGCTGAGGAGAAAGACTTCCATATTTAATCACTTTCAGGATCGCTGTGTTTTTTTAAAAGGGGCTTAACAGCTGAAATTCATCAGTCTTTACAAGTGTCTTGGAGCAGTTCAGGTTCTGTAAGTGACATTTCTCTAAGGCAGGCTTTTCAGTGTGAGTCTGCAGATTTCACAAAGTCTTTTGTTGTTCTAGTGTCAAGGTCATACAGCCTTCCTAACTGCCATGTAAAGAAATTCTGGCACATACAAAATCAACATAATAGTTGTCTTTGATGCCTTTAGGCAGTAGTAGTAGCTGGGTATGATTTTACATAGCCGACAATCGTTCCATTGTGAAGTCTGGGAAGACAGCCTTACCTCGGTTCTTCCTTCATCTTACGATTATTGTTTTAAACTTGTATTATTGTAGATCGACCTGTTTTACTCCGTATAGTTATTCTGTCACCTACTGATATTGAAAAGCAATCTGCATTAGGACAGAGTGGTAGCTTTTACTTTGCCTTCTATGCTCAGGGAGAGCAAATAGTTTTGGACTGTCACTGTATACTCACGATTGCATCTCTCTATCTGAGCCATGACCAATCAGGAAAAAAAGCCTTCTTGGCTGCTGACAGTGCAAATCCATTCATTAGCTGGCCAAGTTGATGAACGAGTGGTCTCTCCAGAAGATGAGCGTGCTACCTCCCCAGCGTAGATGGGGTGACCTGGTTGTAACCTGTGTGATTTGAGTGACGGTTCCGCTTGCTGCTCTAGTTCTAGAGGTGGATCAATGCTAATAAAGAGTGGAATGAAGAGGGGTTATAGATGCAATAATGATCTCACCGAGGGCTTTCAGGGAGTTAAGAAAAGCACAGTTTACTTTCATCACATCTCACATATTAAACTGATAGCCGAGTCACTTTTTTCTTTAAACTGAGAATAAACAGTCTCTGTAAATGCACCATGTACCTTGTCAGATTCACAGTCTTAGCCTTAGTCGCCTAAAGACCAGCTCTTAAAAAACAAACAACTAATCCAGCAGTAATCCTCCAAAGTGTTAGCTTTGTAATGTCTCAATAGGACACATCTTACGTACAATTAATACCCTGAAGTCAAGGCTATGTTTTGCAAGATAAGAGCACTTGTGACAAGTACATGTGTGACGTGCTATCTAGAACGCTCAGGGGATGATACATTTGTGCCCTAAAATGTAGGTAGGTTTATAATAAACTGTTATTGCCAGATTCAGGAATCCTTACAGGTGCACTGATTTAGATGCAATTATTTATACAACACATACAGCAGAGAAAAATAAGGGGTGCTGTTACAGATCTACTCCACGATTAACAGACTAGATCTAGTTAGGTTATATTTTAGGCGTTTTCTATGCTACTCAGATTTGGTAACAGCTCTTTCAAGGCTGTTATTTCTCCTTGTTGTCAAAATATTTCTATTAATGTGGTTAGAATGAGCTCCTGAGATAATACTTTTAGGAGAAAGAGTGTGGTGGTACCATAGTTGGTCTTAATTGTCTGCGTTAGGTAATTTCCAGTGTGAAACAAGAAAAATATCAATTGGCACAGACTCTAGTAAAAACAGGTACATGCCACTTCAGTAATTATTCCAATTTGTAGAGGTTTATAAGGATACATTTACTGTGTGACATTCACATCTATTTCATGTTTGCAGTTTAGAAATAAATAGAACCCAATACAATATCCTATTATAAACATTCTAATGGACTTAAATAAAAAGGCGAAAATAGCTTCCAGGGTAATTACATTGAGTCTCATGGTATTATACTGGAACTGCTCTGTAGAATTTGAAGGACACAGGAGGAAAGATGCCAAAAGCACAATAATGATGCAATAAATTTCTTAAAAACATCTACATTATTGGTGCTGAGAAGAAAAAAAAAATTCTAACCCCTCTGGCACTGTGAGGCCCAGAAATAATAGCTAGTTAAGTTTTCTTTAAAGCCACTTGCACAAGAATTGGGGATTAAGGCACTGCTTTATTGTAGTATCATTGTCACCAATGTGTTTTTTCCACTTTCTTCATTAGAGACAGGAGAGTAGCACCTTCATTGTGTGAAAAACAATACATGGGACGCTGTCTGTTATATAGATTCCAGAGAAATGTAAAATACATGAGATTGTATTTTTAAAGGTAGCAGGATATTGAAGGAATCCCTAATTGAGACAAAGGTGCAATGAAAGATAGTTTGTGTTCATATAGTTAAGGACCATTTATAAGAGGTACTGACATAAAACTGAATGTAGATTGCCTTGGCAAGCTTTCTCCTTGCATGTCTTAGCTTCTCATAGCTGTGTTTTCTACTTATACAAGCTACGACGAAATACATACCCCTGAAATACTGGTGTGTGGAACCAAATGGCACATCAGTGCGAGAGAACTTCTGGATCCAGCAGCTTCATTGACTAGCAATATAATTGTTCTTTTTGGGTCAGGCTTTCTCACCTAGGAATAATAGGCACCGGCTTTCCCTGGGATTTCACAAGTATTTGCTGAGAACGAGGAAAACTTGCAAGGAAATTTGGATTATGTTCCGGGTCTTGGGGAAACTGGGCCGTGGTGATTATTTTATCTTTGTCCATTTCTTTGAAACTGATCCTGTCTGCCTGTGTCCTCTCCATGCTGGCATGCAGATTCCCCTTCTGCTTCTCTCCTGTCTACTTCTGTCTGCATTTCTTCCCCCTCCACTCTATAGGTACCACCAGTGAGAACACCGACACATCTCAGGCCAAGCAGGTCCCTGGACAGCGGCCCTGCGTTTTTCAGACATACTAAGTACAAAGTCTCATTCAGTCTTTCAGGTTCCAGCACGAGCATGTCCAGTAGTGTGGGAGGTCTCAAAAAACCCAGAAAATGCAGATTTTTTTTTTTTTCTCTATAATAATTTGAGGGGCATCCAGTTACCAGCAAACTATTTTCCTTTTATTTCTAAAACACAGCCCCAACGTAACAAAGGCTTTGTGGTGTACCTTTTCTCTGCTTTGTCTAAGAAGTAATTCATTACAAGTCTAAAAGGAATGAAAATAGAATTAATTAATTAGCATTCCAAGCTCTAAAGTGAAACTTTAAATCTCTTTTACTGTGTTAAGGTTGTCTCTGTTTTATAGCTTAACTGAATTTGGAAGCATTGGTTAAAACAATACAAAATACATAAAAGTTAGTTATAAAAAGAATTAACAGTTTAATTAAATTGGTTTCACCTTTGCATTTAGAAAGGCAATAGAGTAAAATGGTCACCTGTAATTTCTGAAATCTAGTTCTGTTTACTTCAGCTTATACTGCCCGTCAGAAAGGAGAAAAATGGAAGATGGTTAAGCAGCATTTTAAGAATCAAGTTTTATTTGAATGTCAATTTAAACAACATTGTGAATATTTGAATGCCTTCAGGATATATAATGGACTTTATGAGACATTTTAGCGTTTAGTATTAGTATTGGATTTATAGGCCATAGAAGAAAGAGATCAGGGCTTCATTGTTAAGAATAAAAAATACCATTGTGTCACGTTTCCCACATTTTTTGTGTACTCTTTCCTCCACCGTCACCTGCTGTAAAAAAAATTCAATAACAGGCCTTGTAAGCAAAAACTGTGGTAAAACAGATCCAGAAATTTAGTGCACTAATGTCATAATCTTAAAAATCAGCTAACCTTGATTTCTTGAATTTTCAAACCTTTTAATGCAGTGCAATTAGGTCATCACCCAGGTTTGAGCTTTCCCTGTGTACAGTCGTATGAGCTGAAAAGCTTAAATTAGAACATAGTTTACCAGAAGAAAAAAAAAAAAAAAGTAAAATCTTTGGAACCTGAACTTTGCCATGTTTTTCCTGCTCAAATCTGGATTTAACTGCAATTCAAAGAAGTTTTGGTGGTAAATACTGACGGGTGTTTATTTACTAAACAACAGACAGTTAAGTGTTGGACAGCATCACTTTTTGGTCCTAAAGTAAGAAATAGTTGTCAAGACTGAATTAGTAAAGTTACTACGCTTCAGCAGAGCAAGAGGAGGTTCTTTTGAATTTCCTGTTTGCAGCTGTTCAGCTCTCACACAGACGGAGCATTGGGTACGCTTTAGCTTTGGCAAATATCGTCATCATTCATTAGCCATAATGGAGTCAGTCGTCAAGCAGTATAACCCAAACGTATTTCTCATGAGGTTGTGAAATTCTGAAGGAGAGAATATGTTGTGCTATTTAGAACATTCTGCCTTCCTGAAGCTTCAGGCCTATTCATTTCAAAAGCAATGAAAATGATGTCTCTGCTTGTCTCTCCGCTGTTTCACCCAATAGATTTTTTTGAGCATGGAATGCCGTGAAACCTCGGTAATTACCCCAAAGCCCTCAGCAACCAATTAGTTGTTACTATTTGTATTTTCCGTGGTGTTTTAAAGATGCCTGTTTTCTGATGGGTGTGATGCCATGCTCACTGAGATATTTGGGGATATGGTGGTATGTGCTAGGTACTGGTTAATAATCAATGAATATGATTGGTTCACACATGATTCTTGCATATGTTACTAGTAAGAATAGAATTTGATTTGTAGATTTTTATGCTGATTCTCATGCAGATTTTCTGTTTTCTTGAATTCTTTTCTCAAGCATTGGTGAAATTGAAATTCTCAGTTCGTGAAAGGGAGAGCAAGGAAAGAATGGGTATCTTGGGTAAGAAGACTGGATTTTGTTTTGATTCTGATTTAGAATATAAATTTTACAGAGTCAAGAGCCTGGGCATTTCTTTGTGCCATGGGGCAAGTCTTAAATGAGGCAAAACTGTTAACTGCTGTTGAATTTGCTGTGCTTTTGAGGTAAACCTTTGAAAAGTATCTGAAGTAGAGATCGTTTTAAATGAGAACACATTGTCCTGCTAACCCTCTGAAGCCCGGAGAAGATTAAGCAGAGGCAAGGTATGCTTGGAGCCCCGTCCTGTTCCCGTTCTGTACCAAATATGCTTCATGGTTGCACAGCACATACTCCACACCTTGTTGTGTCCTAGAGATTCATTTTAATGACAGTTTAAATAGCTGTAGTTTAGCTACAGCTAAAATAGTTTAGTTTAAAGTATTAAAACTCATCCTGAGCTCTTCATTATCACCTGGCCTGGCGTTTAACTAGCAGGTTTTCTCCACCACACCCCCCGTTTCTTCTGTCTCGACCGCATGTTTATACTCCAGCTGGTGTTCATAAGCTGTAATGCTACAAGAGAAGAATAGCTTATGTGGATGACTGCCTTGCCAGAGAAGCTACACTGTTCTTTGTGAAGCTCTATAAATTCAGTGACTCCCAATGTCCCAATCCAGGTTTTGAAATGCACGTATGTGTCTAAAAATCACATGTTACACTGGAGTTCCTTCTAGGCTGGCAGACAGGCTCCCTGTACCGCGCTTGCTGCTGTGCTCCATCAGCCTAAGTCTCTGGTGCTTGTATCCTGTATTCACTAATTTTTTGGGGTATCAAGAAGAAGCAATCATTTTTAAAGGGTGGAGGTTTAAAGGATTTACATACTTTATCTTATGCATGCTCCTATTTAAATATTTTGGCCAAAGCTTTTATCACTCTTTGTTAGTGTTTAAAATAATGAAAAATCTGTTACTTTCATGGAAATGAAAGTTTTGTTGCAATGCTCACTCCAACTGGAGGCATGCCAGCTCTTCATGCCTGAATGCTTGCTTTTGAAATATAAGTACTCTTCCATCTTTTTCCCCTCTCCAACTAAATTACATTGACTATAGTGGTGTTGGTTAATCAGTTTTAAATTGTACTGGCACCAAGTCTTGTGAAACCCTGGCTGCAGATTCTTGCACTGATACACTGGCAACAAGAAAGCTGACAGCTGGCCCTTTTTCAGGAAAATACCCTCAAATTTTCTGATCCCTTGCTCCTACGGCTGTCTTTCTTTCTCCATGTAAACAAAGGGACAGATTTGAGCCTCACTATGCCATTATAAATATGAGAATATCAGTGGGTGTCAAAGGAATTCTTTTGAACTCAGAAGTGTAAATCAGTGCGTGTTCTGGTCATACAGTTAGTTTTAATGTAAGAGGAACAGTCGGGAATATTGCTTTTCGTAAAATAATCCTGCAATGACTTCATATTATTTTGAATATAAATGGATGCTTCATCAGAGTGGGTCAGAACTGGGATTGAATAGCTGATGCAGATTTTAAAGCTTAGTGACAATTCCAGTATTGATTTAAGGTAAAAAAAGGTTATCAGAAAACTATGTACCCATTTGTATATTCTTTTATGCTTTTATCTTTCATAAAATCATAGAATCATAGAATGGTTTAGGTTGGAAGGGACCTTAAAGATCATCTAGTTCCAACCCCCCTGCCATGGGCAGGGACACCTCCCACTAGACCAGGTTGCTCCAAGCCTCATCTTTGGATTAACATGTAATATCCAATTGGCTGAGATATGATAACATGATGCAAAGTAATTTTAAAAAGTGACTGTATGATTCTTCAGTATTTTAGTGTTTATTTCGTTTGCAGTGAATGGCAGAAACGCAGCTTTGAAGGGAAGCTTGGGACAGGGTGAGTTCATTAAATGGGGCGCTGGCAGTGAAACGAACCGCTCTTTGCTTCATATGGATTTAATCCATACTCACAGGAGAGCTGTTATTTTTTATTTGCATTCCAGAACACTGCAACAAAGATGTCTCTTGCATATTTTTTATTCATTTTTCATACAGAACTTCTCTATGATGTCAAAACCCAGGTCATGTAATACATGTACTAAATTGCAGTGCAAAAGTTATGAGAATGCAATCCTCAAGCAGGTTTTCGGGGTGCATCATTTGTTTTAGAGCCCTATCTAAGTGCCTAAATACATGCTTGAATTTTCAGAGCTTCTAAGGGAGGCCCAATTTGCTTTGAAGTCGTGTGAGACTGCAGAATGGTCATGGCACACAGAAACTGATAAAGCTGAGGACAAAACTAACTTCATTTCCTGACTTAATTCTTCAGCCACAGGACTATCCTTTTGTTTGCGCTGTCACACAGTCAGAACCAAACTTATTAGATGGAAGTGAATTACCTGAATAAGTAAAAAATGGGAGGTGTTTCACAATTCTCTTAATTGTGACATGGCCTGCTGTATGTTGTCTGACTTTACTGTAATTTGCTTGCTTATAACCCTCGTCTGTGACAGCCTTCCTCATACGAATGTCACTTTTTTCCTGCAAGAACTGCCATTGATTTGTAAAGAAAGGGTGGACAGTATGGGTTTTTGCCAGTTTAAAATAAGCAGCATCATAGAATACACAAGTTAGAGGAGACGGAGGCAAGATTTTTACAGCTAATTCATCAATCTACTAAATGCGGTATAGAATAACTTCCAGTACTTTATGGAGAGTAGCTGTACACGGCTTTTTTATGGAAATAATGCCATCATTTTCTGTGGAAGATATCTCACTTACTGGTAATCCTATAGGCAGAAATAGATTGCAGTCTCTTGAAATAACAAAATGAGCAAGAGGCATCAGTGTACTTTTTTTAAATGGAGAGTTAGAGAGAGGGTGAAAGGGCATTGATGATAGCCATGTGCTGGTGTGAAATCTGTCTTCATGAGTAGAACAGTGACCCAAGAATGGCACTAGCAAGTGTTACTATTTAAGAGGGTCTTCATGAATTGAGACAAAAAAGCTCTGCTCTTTTGTTATCTTTGTGGATTCTATCTGTGGCGTTTGGTAATTTAGGGTTGTGCTTTTGATCAGAGATTCAATCTCATACCTACTGGACAGCAGAAATTTACATCGATGCAAATAGCAAAGATAAATAAGCTTTTTCTCCATGTATGTTACAAAACAACTGCATTAAAGGAATTGTATTGGGACTGTGAAGCCCAAGTTAGGAACTGTCAAAGCGAAGACTGCGGGTACACGTATATGCCTAATCTCCTCCTCAGATCATGCTGCCCGCTTACTGGCGGCTTAGGATGCATGTTGTGCGTGAACATGTAGTGCCAGGTCCAGCTCTCCTAAATTCTCAACCTCTGTTGAGGTTTAGGCACTTGAATACTGCTAAATCCTACAGAGCAATCAAGCTGTCTTCATGCTACCATTACTTAATCCAAAATGTCTCAGGTTTGGCTTAAAAATTCTTCATTGCTTAAGCAACTAAAATGCTCAGAAGCACCTTGTTGTGGAAGAAACGTGGCTATTCTGTGTTCCATTGCCATCTAGGTTTACGCAGGGAGTTGCCTAGATTCAGGTAATGGATTGGCTCCTGAAGATGGAAGTTAAACCCAGGACAAGGGTCTGGGCATTTGCACTTGAGGAGTTGTGGACCTGCACGTGTTGCTGAAACGTGGTCATTCTAGATAGTAACTGTGCAATGAAAAAAGCAGAAGAAATATTGTGGTACAATATGATATAAAAAGGCTGGGTAATCAGCATTTGTTTGGGATGACTAGATGGATGATTTACGACTTGGACTACAATTTAAACAGGCCCCAAAAAACTGTCGTGCGTATCTATTTTGAAATTGTAGTTTAAAAATCTATGCTGATTAGAGCTGTATACATTTCTGGTAAAGTATTTTACCTGAGTTTAAAGCATAAGTAAACCAGAATGAAGCTGTGTGACTGAAACTCATCTCATCTTTGCTTATTACATGATTTCTATACTGGTTCATGTTATTTAGACTAGAACAGACTGTGAACTACTATCTAGTGAAGAGTTTCAAGCAGGTCTGCATGAAAAAAGTATTGCAGGCTTGTGCGTCATATGTATGAAAGTACACTTCTCCATAATGTCTCAAACTGGACCTCCGGAAGTTGGAGTTCTACTTACTGAAATCTTGATTATTCCTTTGCTTTCCTTTCATTTAATTTTATTAATAATCCTAAAATAAGCACTGCCAAGACAGAAGCTTGGGGTTTGTCTGTGGTTGCTTCATATGTATTTGTTCTTACCAGTGAGCATGTTTTATTATCCTGTCTGTTGTTTTCATACTCTTTCAAGTTCATGCCTTGCTGGTATGATTTTCTGTTAATTTTCTGCCCTGCTTCTCATATCCCGGAAAAGTATCTTGCACCACTTTCCCCCTCAGCTAACCTAACCTTCCATTTCACATCTCTGATAGATTTTAATTGCTTTTGGTGATATTTGAGTTCATTCTACAAAGCTCCTTACAAGGGATATTAATTGCAATGAAAAAATCCTAGTGTACCAGTTTGACATAATAATCTATAATGCTTGAATGGGTTTATAAAGAATACTGAAAATATGAATGCTGGCATGACCTACATGTGAGACAAAAGCTATTCCCTAAGGGAATGGAGATAATTTGCTTTTGTCTCATACATTATGCATTTCCTCTTTTACACCCCATTTCCATGAAAAATATTTTTTGTTATGTATCAAAGAGTTGTTAAAGTTGTGAGTGGAGCATTAAACTCAGTTTGTTGGGATGTTAACATTCTGCTAGGATTTCTGCAGTCTCGGTTCTTTGTCTCCTATTACCTATTCATGATTTCTTTTTCTGGACTTCGGTGCTTTTCTCTGAGTAGTTTTCTGTTTCCTACTTTATTCTTTGAAGAGTGAATGCTGCTGATTCCTTTTCATTGGGGAAGATGCACGGAAATGGGAAACCTTGTGAACAAAAAATATACTGTAAATGTTTCATTGGTGCAGCCGTGCCAGTGATTAATAATTAGCCGCATTATGCTGAAAATGCAAACTTTATTTGGTTCTCTCACCGACCTCTCAGAAACTGGTGGATTCGTTCCTTGACAGGCAGAGAACAGGTTTGGCCTCTTATAAAGTACTCCGTTGTCTCTTCAGACGCTCTGCATGATTTATGAGCAGAACTTGCAGTTAAGGGACTAGTTCAAGGTACAATGGCTATGCAACCCTATAAGCAAGAAATCGTCTTTGCCGCAACACTTAAAGAAATCATCCCTTTGTGACAACTGAGTTGATAGGGATGGATTTTTCAGCTGCTTTCTACTGAGAATAAATATATATAGATTAGCACTGTGCTAATTTGTTAATAACTTCTCTAATTTGTTGCATATTGCTTTCCTTTTTCAAGTTGTAAAATAAAAGACTTTGGGGCAGGGTCTTTGATGGTCATAAATCTCTAATTCTGCGTCCCCTAGTCTCCTGAATAGACGTATATTTTATGTATTAAATAATAGAGAACTAGACAGTTTTCTACATAGGAACATGCCACTGACCTCTATAATGGAAGCATAATATAGTAGGTTTCTTGTTTGTCTTTCTGAAGGTATCTGTTTATTTAATAGACAGTTTTGCTGAGGTGCCTCCAAATTGAGTTTTTAATTTAAAACCTCACCTGTATCTCACTGCCTAGCATACTGGTATGAAAAATAACGGGTGCAAAATAAAATGCTACATAACAATTTAATAAGCTTGGCACACAAATTATGTTCAGGTGAGCCAACTCCTCCTGAATGTCTATCCGGTTTACTAATTGCTGGGCTACGTATTTCATGGACAGTAATGTTTTTTTAGAAAATTGTGTTTATGGTGTATTTCTTCTTAGGTTATTTATCATTCCCCATTTTGCAGACAGGATACCAGTATAACTGGTGTATATAACTGTTCACTGAAAGACATTGAGGATTTAATTTTTGTTCTAGTATTACTTGACAATATTCATCTGGATCTCTTATTTGCATATTTACATTTTTATATTAATAGGCAAATTTTTTTTTTCAACTGTCAGCAAAAAGTGGTATTTGTGTCACTTTACCTTGGACAACCACATTTATAGCTTCTAATTTACCACAGAGGTACTGAGTTTGATCATTATTCAAATCACAGTATGACTTGCTTTATAGCAAAGGACCCAAATGGGTTGTTATTACAGTGCCATTGACTAACGTGAATGCTTTAAAATATATTGCTTGAGTATCAACCAGAACATGAAAGAAAACACTGGATCATCGGCTTGCTGTGTAAAAATACAGATGCAGCAACCTGACAGTGTGAGGAAAGAGCGAAATCAGCAGAGAGTGGCCTGTAAGGTTGTCAGACTCTGAATAATGTTTGAACAAGTGTGAAGCAGGAATATTGTTAGATGATGCATGTGATGTACGGGAGCCTTATGCCACGGAAATACCGCTTTTCTATCAGATGAGTTACTGTGTGTGTCTAAACCCTGAATATCATCCATCTGCACCACACTGTGTTAGCTGTGATGCGCTGTATTTCCTGCCTCAGAAATTCTGATGAATATTTTATACGTGGGGGTTTTTTTTTTTTTTGGTAGCTGAAGTTCAGTTTTTACTTTGTGGTGGTAGTGGTGGTTTTTTGGTTGTGTGGTTTGGGTTGGCTTTTTTTTCTTTTTTTTTTTTGAGGGAGGCAGTGGTGTCTTTTAGGTGTTGCCTGTTGTGGCTAATTATGATTGGGATTCTATGTGAGAAAAGCTAATGGGGGAATAGCAGCCACTTGTCTTGTGAGAATAACTGCAGTACTTAGAGTGGCTAAACACATTATATTAGGGAAATTCTTTTCTTTAAGGGCTAATCCTGATTGGCAGTGCTAACCTCTAACAAGGTGTTAAATGCTGCAGATTCCTGTTAACTTCAGTGGGAATAGTATGTAGGCCTTTAAATTGCACTGGAGCGCTGGATGCAGAAAATCTATGGTGTTTATGATCACGAAGGCATATCACTACTTCGTCCCTTTTATTGTTGAGGATGTGAAATTCTTATTGAAGGATGTATTCTGTTCCCAAGGGTGTAATTCCAGTGTTGTGGTGTTTTTTTAACATGTTCAAGATTCTTGTTACTGCATAATCAGTCATTTTAACTATGTGTTTCTGATGTATTTGTCTCTTTAGCTGTTGCATATATTGGTTCCCCTGTGCTTTTTCACACTTCTCCATATTCTTGAACATCGTCTTCCCTTTTATGCCTAGCTTGCTCTCATTCTTATTAAAACTTTGTCAACATTATTACAAGTAATCTATAATCCAGCCCTCTCTCCTTAGTCTTGGCAATTAAAACACAAAGAAAAAACAGACCACATAAAAAAAAAAAAAAGGACACAAAACAAAAGATATGATATACCCACTTGACAAGCAATCACCTCTAAAGAAAAACATTCCCTCTATTGTTATCTCTTGTCCATTCTTATTCCCACCACGCCTGTTGTGATTATTTATGGTTATTATGACTTTCAAATCCTTCAGCTCCTACATGAAAGTAGGAGAGATTTTCAAAGGCACAAATGATGGATACACACCCAGTTCTTTTCTATATAGAAAAGATTGATTTCCACTCCTTGTGGCTACACAAACAGCATGAGCATCTGCAACTCTCTCTCATTGTCAGGAGGGATTTTGCTGCTTTGAGACACTAAACTTCAAGAAGATCCCAACAGGAGAGGATGTGATCGGTATCCTTTATTAAAGGCAGTTTGTTACTATAGTTTCCCTATAAATATATGCTGTTTTGTTTATGTAGGTGCCATGGTTTAATGCCAGCTGGCAGCTAAGCACCCTGTAGCCGCTTGCTCACTCCCCTCACAGGGAGATGGGGGAAAGAATTGGAAAGGTAAAAGTAGGAAAACTTGTGGATTGAGATGAAAGCAGTTTAACCAGTCATGCAAAAGCCACATGTACCAGCAAAGCAAAATAAGGAATTCATTCACTGCTTCCCATGGGCAGGCAGGCGTTTAGAGCCACCCTCAGGAAAGGCAGGGCTCCGTCATACACAACGTTTACTTGGGAAGACAAACGCCATCGCTCTGAGTGTCTATCTTTTTCTTCTTCCTCTTCCTCCTTCTTCCCCCAGCTTTTATATCTGAGCATGACGTGTGGCATGGAATATCCCTTTGGTCAGTTGGGATCAGCTGTCCTGGCTGTGTCCCCTCCCAGCTTCTTGTGCAACCTACTTGCTGGTGGGGTGAGGAGCAGAAAAGGCCTTGATGCTGTTAAAGCACTGCTCAGCAGGAACTAAACATCCCTGTCTTATCAACGCTGTTTTGAGCACAGGTCCAAAACATAGATGTGTACAAGGTACTATGAAGAAAATTAACTCTATCCCAGCCAAAACCAACACAATATGCCCTACTGCCAAAGTAGTGTGGAGGCAGGAACACAATGTCTACCCATACCACTCTGTTTTTATGAGGTATTACTACTGTATCTCAGTTTTATTTTTAAGCCATTTGAATTACAAGTCATACCTCTCCTATCCTCCTTTCTTCTGCACTGTGCAGTAGTCTTACCATTTCCCTGGTGAAATGCCTCATTCTAGTAAATCTGGCTTGGAATGTAAACTGTAATTTGTTATTGATGATGGTTAAAAGGGTTACCTGAGATGTTGTGAAGCACTGCCAGATGTGGAAGTTACAATCCTAGGTTTTATTTTGTTCAGCTTAGTTTGATTAGCCAAATAGCACTTACTGAAGGAGATAGGAACAGGCTTGGAGAGGTGGAAGGTGACTTGCAAATTACAATGATGTTGTCCTGACCTTGGATCAGTTAGGGATGATTTGCTCCCCAGAATTACCTGAAACAGTTTCCAATCCACTTCTGCTCATCCTGTGGTCTCAGGATACCTTCTTGGAAAGCCACGAAAATCGCCTCAGTATGTTCTTTTCTCCAGTCCTATTAAATGCAACTGGAAAGAACTCCTATTAATTTTCAAACTCAGAACCAGGAGGTTTAATTATACAAGAAACTGGAAAAATGGGAAGAAATGCAGTGGACAGTCACGGAACTGAATGTCTGCCAGCACCTTACCTTGAAATGATATTTCCATTTAGAGGTGTCCATTTCCAGAATGACTGTAGTCGTAAAAGTCATAAAACAGTAGGCACTATTCAGAAGTAAGTGGAGTAGAGCTACAACTTCAGAAAATAGTATTCTGAAGGGCAGCATTACAGTCCTATGTCTAGGTGTGCTTGAAGCTGGGCCACTATGTATATGTGTAAGAAACTGTCGGAGAGGAATGAACTATGTGATATCTGACAGGAAAAGCTAAGAAGACCTGGAAATGATTTGAAATGTTTGAAATTTTGTCTCCAACTGCATTGACGCTAATCAGAAATCATTTATACTAATGCCTTTATGCTGATTTCTTTAATATTTTAGTGTGTTACCATCATAGTTAAAGCAGGAATGCTATTTTTAATTTGATAACACCTCACAGCTCAGTTATTAGGAACACTTACCATCTGATTAGATGGTTATAGTCTAGAAGCAAAATTATAGGTCATTAAATTTTTGATGGAAGTCCTTACCTATACTGGTGATCATTGTTTTGGAGCCTGCTATCGTTGGTGTTATGTTTGTCGTTACGCTAGTTGCAGTGGTGCTGTGATTTGTATTAGTATAAACCTAGCAATGCAAAACCTGTATGTGTCGTTTCTGGGTTTGTTCACAGGTGATTTAGTACTTAAAAAGGAGATTGTTGTGTTTTTATCTATGTCCAGTAACTTTTAATGCAGCAGAGAGAGTGCAGTTACAGGTTATTGTGAACTTCTGTCCAATTCTGACTGAATGAAGAAGAAACCTTTCCTGTGTAAAATACCTTGTAATATCCTAATGTGAATTCCAAAATCATAGCAAAATAACTGTAGTGGATAACTTAAAACCTGTTGTGTGTGAACATACAACCCTGAAAATTGGACTGAATTTACTGATACTCTTTCAATGCAATGAAACTTTGGCCTATTTTTATTTATTTTCCAGCCATACAACTTTGAATACATCCTTAATGTGCTGTTGGAACGGTATGGATTAGAGGAGAGAAGAAATCATAAATATGCATATTGCAGAATCTGCTATAACAGGAGTTTTCATACTTGAGAATATCACTGCCTTTCTGGAGCAGGATATTGCTGCTCTGTTGGTGTCCTTTGTTCACTAAAGGGCATTTGGTTCATAGCGCTGGGCAGTAACTCAGCGAGTCGTCCCCTTGACTACGTCAACCGTTACCTTTGAGTAATGGTTCACCAGCAGGACTAAGACAGTCACAATCTCGTCAAGTTTGAAAAGGTTTGATCAGGGCAAGAACATGCCCATTATGAAACACTCATTTTAGCTCATGCTTGTATCGCCCTAAGGAACATTACCTGCTATGTGTAGACTTCATTTTATCTTCCCAGCTTTAACAACCTTTGGAGTCTGCCTCTGTCTGAAATGAGATTGTTATGGTTATATGTGGGAAGAACATAAGGGTGTTGGAACAAACTATCTAATGTCCATTTTAAAGAATCTCCCTTACTTGGACTCTATTCAATATTAGGAAGCCCTTCCTGCTTGCCATGTGATGTATGTCATGAGCTGATGATATACCACTTTCAGTCAACTAATTAGGTCTGTTTCCTCTTACTCCTCAGGTAGCCTAAGGTAGCCATAAACCAGCTCCTCGTAATTGGTAAAGATGGTGCTGACAGCATAAAATATTTAAAAAAAGAGTGATGTTCACACAGGTAGCAAAGCTTAAAAAAATTGAGATTTTTCAACAGTGTTATATTAATTCAATTTAGGCAGAGAGCTCCACATTCTTTCAAAGTACTTTTTCACACTAATTGGATACTCTTCAAAGGCTTGATTACCATTTTGAAATTACTTTTGTATCCTGGATAGATACTGGAATGCTAATATCTTCACAATGATATGCTTTGTAGATGAGGATAGTGTTTTCTAATATTTCAGATATAAAATACAGGCAGTACTTGTTACAGACGTAAAAACATGTCAGAAGGAAAACCAGTTCAGCATGATTTTATTACTGTCATTTCTGGTAATTTCCAGTAGGATAGGATCTTGCTATACTTTGACAGCGCTATTTGCCCACACTTCTGAGTGTTTAGAGAGGACATGACAAAGAGGCAAAAATTTTGTTCAGGGGATGTGATGGCTCTTCCACAGTTTCAGTCACTGAAGAAGGACACTGAGCTGCTGGAGTGTGTCCAGA
>VZSF01010143.1:49261-66653 GCA_013398295.1 Chionis minor | reverse complement strand
GGCCGGGGCCCCCCGTGTCCCACTGTGGGCTGGGGACCCCCGGCGTCGCGGCAGGGGCTGGTTGTGCCCGTCCTCGCTGCGCTGCCTGGTCCGGAGCCCCGTGGCTGGGGACCATCCGAGCCCCCCGCAGGGCCCTGGGGAGCCGCATCCCACCCGCGGGGGTGCCCCGGCCTCCCGGCTCCCACGGATGAAGTACCCCCTGTCCCGGGTCACCGGCTCCCAGCTCGGTCCGGTGGGTTTCCCGCGGTGGCCGGCTCCACTCTTGTCCCCGGGCAGGGGGAGGCTGGTCCCACGGTCAGCGTTTGCCCCCGGTTACTTCTGGCAGACTCTGGGGGGCTGGTACCCACCCCGTGCCGATGTGCTGTCATGGGGCTGGGGTCCCTGGTGCCCTTCGGCTGCTCTGAGCCCTTGTCCCCGCTCGGGGACCTCGAGGAGCCCAGGGAGGGCCGGCGGCACACGGGTCTCTCCGCGCTGGTGTGACCTTGGGGTGTTTCGGTGCGGTTGGGCTGCGTTACGGTGGTCGCCCGGGCTGGGGTCCCGGCTGCGCTGTCGGGGCCACCCTTGGGTGGGCACATCTGCCCCTCGCTGGGGACCCTCGGTCCGCACCCAGAAGCGGGTTTTCCGGTGGCAGGGTGCTCCAGGGAGCCGGGGGGTGGTGGGACCGGCGGGCAGGCTTGCCCAGGAGGTGCCGGGGTGGCGCAGCACGGGGCTTTCCGCGGCACAGAGCTTTGCCTGATGGGGTGCCATGGGATGTCCTTTTATGCTGCTGTCTGGAATCCTGGGATGGTGGGGAGAGCTCTTGCGTCCTGCCTCAACGGCTCCGCCGTTGCGGTGCTGCTGGGGACACTCTGGGGCCCCTGGATGCGGTGGGACCCCCAGCTGGGAGAGCCGGGCAGCTCGCAGGGCTCGGACGGGGCCCTTATCTGCTGCCACCACCCTGGGAACTCGCTACACACTCAGCTCCAGCGAATTTCCTTTTTCTGTTTTTGTTTCTTTCCTGCTGACGTTTTTCCCCTCCGGAATAAAGGGCTGGATGGGGACCATGGTTACCGGGTGGTGTGGGCAGCCAGGCCCCGTGGCCTGGGTGGCACCAGGCAGGGGACAGCAGTGCCCAGACCCCACCTGCGCCGGTTCCCTTGAAAGGGGAAAAGCCGCCGTGTGTCTGCGTGTGCCCCGGGCGCTGACGGGGAGTGGGAACCTGCTCTGCCTCTGCCCACGCATGTTTTCCATCGCGGTCCCTGGGGGCCGCCGGCAGCGGCTGCTCGCCTGGAGCCAGGGCTCGCCCGCTGGCGCATCCCGCCGGCCGCCGCTGCAGGATGTGCTGGCCTCCTGCGAGCGAGTGACCAAACCGCTGGTGACCTTGGCGGGGCGGGAGCTCACCCCCGCCTCTGGCTCAGCCCGCGCCGTCTCCATTTGTTACGGCCCAGCTGCCGGCACGCAGGAGCTGTGCCTTCCCGCGGCCCCTTGGGGCCTGATCCTGCTGCGCGGGAACCCCCAGCGAGGCTGCTGAGGGTAGAGGATGGGGGGGATGCGTGAGCTGTGCCGGCTGTCCCTGTCCCTGTCCCTGTCCCTGTCCCTGTCCCTGTCCCTGTCTCTGTCCCCGTCTGTCCTCATCCCCGTCCCTGTCCCACGGCCAGGCTGCTCTGGGCAGGCACGATGCTTCAGCTGGCCCAGCGGCGGTTCTGCCTCGTGGCACCCCTGGTCTGACACTGTCCCCTCGCTGTCTCCGTCTCAGATGCACCGAGTCCAGCCAAAACCACCACGGACAAGAGCCACCGGGCCAGCGGCTGCGTGAGAAAGGCAGCGTGGCACCATGCCTGCGGCAGAGAGGGTCCTCCTCCGCTCGGTGACCATGTGGCTGCTCCTGCAGAGCCTCCTCCTCCTGGCCTCCTGCATCTGCTTCGCCGCTGCGTTCCCCAAGGGCTGCTACCCCTCGGAAGAGGAGGGGCTGAAGACCTTCCGCTGCAGCAACGCTCGGCTGACCGAGGTCCCCAGAGACATACCCAACGACACCAACAAGCTCTACCTGGACTCCAACAGAATCCCCTTCCTGCCTCGTGACGCCTTCCGGGACCTGCCGCTCCTGCTGGAGCTGGATCTGTCCCACAACGCCATTGCCAGCGTCGAGAGCGGGGCTTTCCGGGGCCTGGCAGAGCACCTGCACTCTCTGGACTTGTCTTCCAACAGGCTGGTGTCGGTCAGCAAAGACGCCTTTAGCAACCTGAAGGCCAAGGTCAACCTCTCCAACAACCCCTGGCTGTGTGACTGTCGGCTGCAGGAGCTGATCCGCACGGTGGACCTAGTGGCCGGCTCCTCGGGTGACATCGTGTGCCACTCCTCCGCGCAGGAGGAGCACGTCGGCAAAGCTTTCCTGCAGGTGATCGCCGACACGGACTTCTGCAACGTGTACAAGAAGACCACGGACATCGCCATGCTGGTCACCATGTTCGGCTGGTTCGCCATGGTGATCTCCTACCTGGTCTACTACGTGCGGCAGAACCAGGAGGACGCCCGGCGGCACCTGGAGTATCTCAAGTCCCTGCCCAGCAAGCAGCGGAGGTCAGAGGAGTCGTCCACCATCAGCACTGTGGTGTGAGGCACCAGCATCCCGCAGGACACCGGGGACCACGGAGCTGGGGATCGGCCGCTCTGCAGGCTGGCCATGGCTGCGGGAGCTGTCACCAGCCACCGTCATGGCACAGAAACAGGCACGGATGTTTTGTTCTCCTCTGGGGAGCGGCGACTGGCAGCAGGAGCCACGGCCGGCGAATGCCTGGCTCTGGCGCAGCGAGGGGCGACGCGGCTGCGGTCGGGGGCGGCTATCGGTGACGAGCACAGAGCGGCCGCAGCCTCCGCCCGCTGCCTCTGCCGTAGGAAGGACCGGAGAGACCCCGAGCATCCCCCGGCAGGCGGCTGTTGCTCCGACCAACCTGGACATTCAGACTTCATTTAGAACTTTTCTATTTCCTTTGCAGAGATCCCTTGGGGCATTAACGAAATCGGTGTTTTAATCCCTCCCCGGCTTACCCTCGGCTGCCCCAGGGATGTTCCCGGCAGCGCCTGGGGCTGGCTCCCTGCTTGGATGGGCAGCGGGCAGAGCTGGGCCGTGGGGAGGCGCGGTACGGCCACAAGGCCAGTGCCCTGCTGGGTCACCGGCCCCGGGAGGGTCATGGGCTGTGACAGCAGCATGGCAGGACTGAAGGATGGGGCAGGAGGTGGGGACACGTCGGTTGGGAAAGGGAAAAGGCAGGTCCAGGGGTGCCCGGCCCCAGCTCTCGTGCTGGGTGATGCCACTCCATCTCCCGTCCCAGCTCCCGCTGCTCCTTGCTCCGTTGCCGGCACCTCCGGGGCGTGGGGATCCCTGCTCGGAGACGGGGCGGCTGCTGGGCAACCCCAGCACCTTCCCCCTCGGAGCGCCAAGGTTCTGTGCGGAGCAAACGGGGAATAAGAAGCAAGTGGGAAATGGGCTCCCCCGGGGCTGAGCCCTCCCGGGCCGACACGGGATGCGGGTGCTGACGGAGGGGCACCGAGGGGTCCAGCCGGCGGGTCCAGCCCCCCCGGGATGTCGGGGGGAGCGGGTTTCCCCTCAGTGCTCTCCGGGGACGACGCGGGTGGGTGTTGGCAGCGGGGTAGCACCCCTCCAGCCTGCTCCGGTCTGCCGCCGGAGACGAGCCCCCAGCCCTCTCTCAAGGACTCACAGGGCTGCCGACCGGTCACTGTGACGGGAAGCGGGGATGGAGGGAGCCGCCGCGGCTCCTCCGCCCTCTCCCCACTCCCGCGCCACTGGCAGGAGCCTGAATCTTCCCTAAAATGCCCCAAAGTCCCTTTTTGACACTTCCAGCATTGGGCTGCAGGTTGCTGGTGTGGGTAGGGAGAGGTGAGGCCGGGGGCCAGTGTGGGTGCAGGTCAGTGCCCCCCTTTGGGTGCGCGGGGTCCAAGCGGCGACTCAGAGCAAAGCCAGAGCAGACCCAGACGCTTCCAACCGCATGTCTGGCCCCTGAGACAGCTGGTTTTGATGGTTTTGCCCTTTTTAAAAACCAACCGAAGCTAAATTGCCTTAATTCACCAAGAGCACCAACCAAAGCTGCTTGAACACTCTCCGTGCCAGGCCAGACCCGGCTCTGGCTGCCCCGGCACAGCGGGGGCGTATCGCCGGCTCTGGCGCAGGCAGGGCTCCGGCCCTCGGCTGCTGCCCGTCTTCCCGCGCCCCGGTGCCGGTGGGAGCCGTGGGACGGAGCCGGCCGGGAACGGCACCCGCGCCCTTCCACAAGTGCCTATTTCCCCAGCGCAGCCCCGGGGCGCTGCCACACACAAGCGCCTCGGCCCATCCAGGCGTCCCCTGGGCCCGCAGCCCCATGGCAGCTCCCCCTGCTCCCGGTACCACCGGCTGCAGAGAGAAGGGGCTGGGGGGGAACCGCACCAAGCCACCGTGAGCGGCTGCACCGCAACCCCCAGCACTGGTCCCCCATGGGCATCCCCAGGCGGCCGCTCTCGTGCCCGCAGCGTGCGGGGACGCCCGGGACCGTCTGACCCAATCTGTGTTTTGTTTAAGGGACCTTTTACATTCTTACTTTATACAACAATAAAGTTGGCTTTTACTTTGGAGCCCACGCCCGGCGTGTGCTGTGTGTGTGCGTGAGCGGGGGGCACAGGGCACTGCTCCTGTCACAGCTGAGGCTTCGGGCTGAGGTGGGTGGCATCCCCCTGTGCCAGGGCCACCCGTGTCCCCGGTGACGTGCTGGCCACAGGGGAAGGGGGACTGGCACCCACCACAGCCGATGTCTTCCCAGAGCCACGTCTGGCTCTGCTGGGTGCTCCCGGGCTGGCGCTGTCAGAAACACAATACTCAGTCCCTCCGGTAACTCTGCCTTTGCCTTCAATAAATGAAGAGCCCGCGGCTCGGTGCCTGCCGGCGCGGCTCAGGTCACTGGCACGGTGCCAGTCCCCGAGCTGCCCCCTGCCAGCACCCTGTGGGGCCGTTTGCGGGGGCCCTGCTCCGCTCCCCGCCCTCCCGTCCCCACTGGAGCAGACCCGGGCATCGCGTGGCACGTGGGGAGCGACCACCATGCCCAGGGTGGGACAAGCCCTTCCCAGCTCCCATGGTCCCCCCGGTCCCCACAAGGGCTGTGGCATCCGCAGCGGATCCCGTGCTGGTTCACTGGCACTTCTCCCCGCGCGGTGCATGCCGAAGCATGGTGCCACGGAGGGTGGAACCCGGGACCTAACGTGGAGTGACAGCTCCTGCTCGCGGGACATTAACCTTGTTTGTCACTTGGCTGTCTCCAGACGCAGCGTGGCACGGGGCGGCTGTCACAGCCCGCAGACCCCGGGCTCCCAAGCAGATGGCTGCCGTCCCCAGCCCCGCTTCGCTCCCCGGGGACCCTCCTCCCGCGGCCCCGGGAGCAGCTGAGGAGAGCTGGGGGACGCAGTGGGATGGGCGGCCCCGGCTGCCACCCCGTCCATGGGGTCCCACCGGTGTCCCCCCACGGGGCTGGGTAACGCCGAGCCCCCCGGGGCCAGCCCTGCCCTGGTGGCTGCCCCGGCTCTGCTGCCCCAGGAGTTATTAAGATGGAAAGCACCGGGCTCGTTACAGCCGACACTAACGAGCAGAGGGGAAAGCAGGTGGGTTCCGGCGGCAGCCCCTGCCGTGAGGGCGGTCGCCTGGCTGTGGAAGAGCCACTGGCCCGCGTGGATGTGCCGGGGGACAAAAATACGTGAGAAACCTCATAAAAATCTGCAATAAGCTTTGGGAAGGTAACTTGGTCTGGGACGGAGTGAATTGCACTGGATTCCTGCTGTTGGTGGTACCGGATATTTAATCAGGTGTTGCAGAGAATGGGGAACAGTAGAAAACCGGGACTATGGGAATATTTCCAGGAGGAGCCTGTGGCTGAGCCGGGGTGTTGGAGGGGCCTCGTGGGGATCTGGCCGGGCACAGGAGGAGGTCTGGAGCCGGCAGCCTGCCGGGTGCCTTGGGCATTCCCAACCCAAGGAGGGATTTTTCCCATCTCCCTATTCACTCCAGCAGCCAGCTGCTGTGGGCAAGCTCCTGCCCGGAGCTGGGAGCCGGCGCTCGGCGGTGGTGGGTTCGGGGGGCTCAGCGTTACAGCCAACACTTCTCCTTGAGCGAGGAAATATAATCATCTGTTTTAATGCTGCGTTTCTGGGTAATTCATTTCCTGATGTACTGTAGATTTATCTGCTGGGATCAGCAGCGGGAGAATTAGCAGCGTGACCTCCTTCCGCACCGTTCCAGCACGCCGGTAAATCTCCGTTATTAACTTCCAGGGTGCTCTGCCCACCCGCGCCGGGCGGGTAATTAACTGGCCTGCCCAGGGGGGGGCTGCGCTTCCTCTGCCCGATGGAGAAAATATGTTACTGGGGCAAGATTTAAGAACCGGGTCCTTGCTGGCAGTGGTGCCTCTTCCGCCCCGAGCCCCGCCAGGAGCCCAGGCACGGAGCGACGCTCCCGGGAAGCCATGCTCTGCGTCGCAGCCGGCTCCGCTGGATGCTGGAGCGTGCGTTCAGCTCGCTGGCGGGCAGCCTGGCTGCAGCTCCGTGTTCCCGGTGGCGGGGAGGCAGGTTCTGCTCCGCGCCGGGGCCGAGCGTTTGCAGGGGGGGCTGTTTTCGAAGAAAGGTAAAGCACTGTTTTTCCCAGCCCGTGACTGAAGCGCGTTCAGCAGCCACGGCCCCAGACTGCATCCTGAACTTTTAACTGATTAGATTTAGAAGAGGGAAGGAAGGATGTCTAATTGTTTAATTTCCACAATTATAAAAATATTTATAAATAATTAGAACTGATGGCGGCAATTACACTGTGATTAAAGCTGGTCTACACTTCATCAACAGCCCTTCAGTTACGTAGCCTTATTTATTTATTTTCACCACAAAAAAATCCATTTACAGGGGCATCGCTGCCAATAATGAATCATACTTATTCGCTGCCTGCAACGGACTCGCTAATCCGATGATGTTGCTGCTTATAGGAATGGTGCTGCGCAGAAAATGTGCTCGCTGGACTTCGGCAGGAGGAAATTTAATTTCAGCGGATCGGAAACCGAAGCAGAGCTAAAAATCACATCTCTTGCCGTGCCATTTGGTGAAGAGCTCGATGTTTAAGCTGGCCGCACACTGCCCTCCTGACTCGCCGCTGATTTTCCCTCCTGTCCCTCCTGCAAGCTGGGCGTCGCTGGGTGGCGGGATCGTGTCTCCGGCTGCCGTTGTTTAAGACGTGGTTGTACCTGGTAATAAGCGAGGGGGACCCGCAAAGCTTCCCTGGGCAGAGGGAAACATCTCTCCAGGCGCTTTTCCTGCCTGGGTGGGAGACGCGGGGGCTGTCGGCATCCGGGGGCTGGGGCTGGTGCTCGTGGCCGTGCCGTCCTCCCGTGGGAGCACCACGGGGCTGGGCGCTGCTCCCCCAGCACCCACCACCTCGCTCCAGGCTGGGATTTTGGTGCCGGAGAGCAGCACAAACTCCTTTCCCTGGTTCCAGTTCAGCAGAGCACTTGAAAATACGTGGAATTTTATGTAAGTGATCGTTCCCATCACGGAATTCACGGCAGCTGCTGTGATACACAGACTTTGCCTTTCACACGAGCCCCTCGGCTCCCGGCCATTGGCTTTGGCTCGACAAAACCCCGGTCCCCGTTGGGTGCGACGTCCCAGCCCTCCTCCTGTCTCCGCGAGAGCGCGGCTGCACGTGACGTTTCCTCTCTCCTGACACATGTCCTCAACAAGGCCCAGAGCTGCATCCCGGGGTGTCCCCAGGCCACCCAGCCCAGGGCACCTGCAGTGTCAACTGGGGGTTACTGGAGATGAAAATGAGACTTTTAACTCTTGGCCAGGCTTCATTTTCAAGCCACTTTCCACTAAAGTGGCCCTTGGACCCACTCCCTGGGGGAATACCCAGGAGATAGATTAGAATCATCGAATCCCAGACTGGTTTGGGTGGGAAGGGACCTTTACAGCCCGGCTAGTGCCACCCGCTGCCACGGGCAGGGACATTCCAGCCAGAGCAGGTTGCTCCGAGCCCCGTCCAACCTGGCCTGGGGCGTTTCCAGGGATGGGGCATCTCCCACCTCTCCGGGCAGCCTGGGCCAGGGTCTCCCCACCCTCAGGGTAAAACATTCCTGCCTTAGGTCTGGTCTGAATCTTTCCTCTTTCCGTCTAAAACCGTCACCCTTGTCCTGTCGCAACAGGCCCTGCTCAAACATTTGTCCCCACCTTTCCTGCAGTCCCCTTTAGGTACCGAAAGGCCGGGGGCCTTTTCCTGAGCCGGGGTTGCCCCCAGCGTTCCCATGGCTCAGCCCTCCCGTCCCAGGTGTGATGAGTTCCTGGGATGTGCCAATCCCAGGGCAGCTGCTCCTCCCTCCCCCCAGCCCCTCTCCTTATCATGGGGGGGCCAGGCTGGTGTCCCTCGGCAGGTCGAAGGGAGCAGCAAGCTGCATGTGTCCCTCTGGTGTCCCTGGCAGCGCTGTGACCCGTTTGGCTCCCGTTGACTTAACTCCAGAGGAGCTGCTGGCTCGTGGGCTCGCGGGGATGCTGCGGTGCGTCAC
This sequence comes from Chionis minor, assembly GCA_013398295.1. NCBI lineage: Eukaryota > Metazoa > Chordata > Aves > Charadriiformes > Chionidae > Chionis > Chionis minor. The sequence continues at coordinate 58,098 of VZSF01010143.1, read as the reverse complement.
CAGGCGACCTTCCCACCGCGCGGAGGTGTCACCGTCACCCTGGCAGACGCGGTCCATGACCGGCTAGCTGGGGCGGCAGCTCTGCAGTGAGTGTTTTAACATCTGTTTGTTAAGTGTTTCTCAAGTGCTTTGTTCCAGGCTGGGAAAAGGCAGCTCCAATGTGAAAACAATGGGCTGCAGCTTCCAGTTGCCAGATTATTTTTGTCATTCGTGGCTGTTTCAAAGCGCTCGTGTGTTGTTGGTGCGGAGCCCGTGGGATGGGCTGAGTTACCGGAGGCCTTTGGGGAGAAGAGGACAGGAAGTTTTAACTCGGAATTTATTATTTGTGAGAATTCATCGCTCCTCTCGAGGTGTTGCGATCGTCCTCCGCAGAAAGCGAGAGTAGAGCTGCGTGGTTGGGGCAGGTTAAAGCTGCACTTTAAAGGGCTGAGTCTCGCAGGAGCGGCCGGGGCTTCCCCGGCTCCGCTGGGAGCATCGGCTACGGCCCGTGTTTCCAAGCGAAAAGTGTGTAAAAACAGAGCGGAGCAAGAGAAAAGAGGATTTCAAGCTGGGAGGAAGGCTCTTGCGATTCCTCTTGAGCTCTTGCAGCTGGGGGAGGTAGAGAGGATGGTGCAGAGTAAAGGTGAGGTGCAGTGAGAGCTGATTGCAGCGATTTGTGAAATCTGGAGAGTGAAGGGGATTTGGCAGCTCAGGAGAAGGGAAGGGAGCGAGCTGTGAGGAGCTGTGAGGGGCCGTGTGTCACGAATAAAAGATTCAGCTGCGTGCGGGCTGTGGCAGGGAGCTCTGGCTGGATGGAGAGAACTTACACAGGAAAGGTCAGAGTGAAGCCATTTCACATCAGACTTTCATGAAAGTGTCCACAGAATTAATGACACAAACTCCTCCGCAATGCACTACTGAAATATTTGACCTATTTTTCTACTTTTAAAGCCCGCTGAAAAACTTGAGGTAAGAGCTTCCTATGCCCCCAGTTCTTAGGAGGAAGGAGTGTTCATTTGTGACTCGCTGGCCATTGCACTTAGTACCTACTTACTGCTTTATTCCCCCATAATAATTAATGCATGTGGCATTCCTCTGTCATGAACTAGGCCAAGAGACGCAAGCGCCGAGCCTGTCTGCTTAATCTATATAAGCCTGCGCCGGGCACACAATGTCCAGTTGGCAGCTAAGATAATCAGCCTACAGGCAGTTTAAATGCTCATTACAGTGCATTTTATTCGTCAGTATTTAATAAGTAATGATTCTGAAAAGCTCGGAGCGTGGTCTGTGCCCGTACCATCTCCTGCTGTGTTGCTGTCAAAATGGATAAGTTAAACTGGGTTGAAACAGGTTGATTTTTGGATGAATACCCACCAAGGAATTTCTAGATGCCATGAGAAGTCGCAGTTACTGAGTAGGAGGTGCTCTTGTGCTTGGCTTGGTCCTACACAGCGCAAAAAGGAAAGGAATGGCTCTGTGGCGGGAAGCCGGGCGTGACTTTCCATGGCTGTGTGTGCACAGGCAGCAGGGCACGGAGTCCCCTCCGCTCGCGTTGTGGGGGGGTCACACCACCGCGGCACGATCGCCTTCAAAAGGGGATGTGTTGTCCAGCTGTGCTTCCCGAGGGAAACGAAGGCGAGAGCTCCCTGGTGTCCCTTGACAAAGTGAGTCTGGAAGGCAGCAGCTCCTGGCAACGAACAGCTCACAAAGCTTAAAAACAAGTTTTTGAAGCCCGTGTCCCGGTAGCTCCGCCGTGGCCTCGGAAGCCTGCGGCAGGCTGGCTGCTCCGGGGGGCTCCCTCAGCCCTGCCCTGCACGGGCGCTGCTGAGAACTCAGGGTTACTCAGGAAGCTTTTGAGAGCAGTGCAATTATCTTTACTAATCATCCTTTATGAGCAAAACGATCAGTCGCTGCACATCCAGCAGCTAACCTTCAAAAGCAGATCGGAGCGAGTCTTTTCCGGGAAGAAAACTTTCCCATTATCTCAGTGCTTTGGCAAGTTGTATTGTGACTTGTTACTCACCCGGTGAACTTGACAGGAATTTACAGCTGGTGTAAGAGGATCATCTGCTCATACAGCGCCGCACCTGGGGCCAGCAGAGCTCTGCCACAAGGATTTGATGCAGCTGAGGGAAAAGATGCAGCAGGCGGAGGAGGAGGCCCGGCAGCTGCTCCTCTTCCAGAAGAGACCTATAAAAGCTGGGTCCTTATTTCTCCTGACCACTGGGCTGTAGAACTCGTTATTAACCCCCTCTCTCCTCTTGGAGACCCGATTTCACTTTCCCCTCAGCTGGTGTCTGCTCATCAGCAGAGCTCCCACAGCCGGCAGTGCTACGCAGAGCCCCGAGCAGGTCGGTGGCCATTAACTACCGCGTTGTACAATTTTGCAGGCGGGAACACTTCACACACAAGAGAAAGAAACAGGGAAAAACAAAGGGAAGGACATTTAATGTTTTTTTAAATCACGAAGATTAAATACTTCGATTAATATCTGCTAGAAACTGCTCGCAGCGATTCTGGCATATGTCATTATGGCACATAATTCCACTACAGCTATCTGCCATCTTTCCCCGAATTGTTTATAGCTCCTTTATGCTCTCTGAGCAAACTGCAGCACAAAGCTGTGGCGTGTCTGGTGTCAGCACCAAGAAACAGACTCTTTGCACTAACAGCCACGTGACAAAGGTCCTTTTTTTTTTTTTTTCCATTGAATTACTTTGCCGTGCATCAACACTTCACTTTATGCATCACTTTTTTACAGTCTAAGTGGTCCCTGAATACAGAAAATCTAGGGGTGCGTGAAGGATGATGTTTTGCGATTGCTCAAAAAGGAATGGAGGATTCCGGACTTGGCAGCTAAACACGAAAAGGACATCACAAAACCAAGAATGCTTTCACAGCTGCTCTTCGGTTTTCCTGTTTCTGTTGTCAGTTTATTAGCAAGATCTTGCTCCGTACTTTTTGTCTTGCGGCCTTGTACAAGTCTGGCAGGTCACTCCGTTGTTAGGACTGTAAGTTCCGGGATCACAAACCACTGCGAAGAGAACAGCCAGTGTTTCAGTCAGGGCTAGGACCACCACGTGCCTTCCCAATGCTGTCAGTGAGGGCTCAACCTTCCCAAGCTCCCTGAGCCTGCCCCTCCCTAAATATCCCGAACTCCAGAACCAGCAGTAGGTGCTGCTGGGGAAAGATCTTTAAAAACAGCTGGTTTTTAGCAGCACTACCATCAAGGTAATTGTCTCTTATTTGCTCTAAAACCTGAGCACAGTCACTCATCAGTGACCTGGAAGAAAAAACCCACTTTGCTGCTTCCACTTACTCTATTTGGAAATACAGTCACACCTCCCAGCACCCCAATAAACACCTCCAGCTTGGTTTCCGTTCCTATTGGGCTTTTTAAATCGGCAATGTGAATGACTTTCCAAAAGATGAATGGAAATATCATTGCTTTTGACAGTGATATTTGCCAAACACTCTTCAGAGAAACCCGTGATCGGAGCAAACAAGCTACGTTTAAATCGATGTGTTTTATATTTACCACAGCAACTCGGGCAGTTCTTGTGGGTGATATCGTTTTTCCCAAAACCTGGCCGACAACTGTCGATGTGAATAGCTGAGAAACTGTTGTCCACGTAGTGTATTGTAGGAAGAGTGTGAAACTTGCGTTTCAAAGTATACATCTGCTTACTGAAAAACTCTCCGATTCGATCTCTTGCCTAAAATTCAGAAACATTGGCAGAATAAAAAAATAGTCAGTTGTTTTTTCTTGATTTTAAAAATACCAGTAAATACTTTATAGTCCTGATTCTCACACGCTCTGACCTGTTACCTTAACTGGGAATCTTTCTTTGGCTTGAGGGCCTGGGACCAGGAGCAGTATGCAGTCTGGTAGCATGTTGTAACATTAAGAAGCCAGAGAGAACAGATTTTGGAAATCACCTCCAGTAGACCTACTTTAAACTGTATTCCATTTACCAAATCATAAATCAAAGATTTAGTTTAGAGAGCTGGAAGTTCAGTATACTAATATAAATATTAATATTTATAATTATTCTTATAGAAAGGAAATAATAATCCTGACTTTTTTAACTGTTTGGATCAATTTGACTTTTAAAACCAGTTTTCCATCCTGAACTGAATTATTTGAAATCCACGAATCATCATTTACAACGATACTAATGCCATAAAATCCGTGTGAAGCTGGATTACTACCAGTCAAATCTGTAGTTGCTAAGGCAGAAATTTGTGTTAAAAACACAGAGAAGGCACAGGGGTGGCTGACACAGAACCTCTTGAACTCTCATGTTTGTTGCATCTTCACAATCGTAAGGGACCTGGTCGCAAACTTCTTCCCATCCTGGTGCAAACGGATTTACTGCGGGAGGGGGGGAAAAAGATATGCCATGTGTTGAAGAGTATGTTACACTGAACGCAAATACCTCAAGCCAGTATCTTTAGGTTAGTTTCAGAAAACGACAAATAAAATGCATTGCTGCTTTTAGCATCCTATGGTCCTCACTTCATCCTATCGTACCCTCTTAATTTGCCTCTCATTTGTGAAGAATGGTGATTTTGGTTTTTTTTCCTTTCACCTGTCACCGTCTGCAGTCAAGGTCATGTTTTGAAACCGTTCTTTTGATTGGGGGCATTTGTATGTTGAAAAACGAGTGACCGATAAAAGGAGAAAAAACAGATTTGGTCCTGTTGGTTTGTGTCCAGTTACTTAAATTGCTTTGTTCCAGCAAGAGTCAGAGGTCAACCCGTAAAATAAAGAGGGGAAAAATATGCTCAGAATAGAATGAAATTCTCACATAGTACCCTCAGGTTACAGAAAGGGCTGAAGTTTTAGGTAAACTTAAAACCTTTGGGTCCTCAGTTTGTTCTGAATGTTTCTTGACTTTACTGAGGGGACAATGGCCCCAAAACTCTTCCATAACCTGTTGGATGGTCCCTCTTGGGACATGACGAGAACAGAAACAGGAGAGAATGTGGTCAAAGCATTAATGAATAACTTCCTTTCCTCAGTGATAAAACATCTCTAAATTAGGGCAGCCATCAGGGTTGATTTAACCTGTTTTGCAAGGCAATACAGCTGCATCAGTATTACCATAAGGGAACTGTGAGGCTCTTGCTTTTAACGTCTGTGCTGTTTCCTAGAATCAAGCAAAACCACAGAGGTCACAGACTTATTAAAAATCAAATAATGAAAAGCAAATACGACCATCTTCCTTTTCTACCAAATAAATAAAAAATCATGGCATCTTTTTCAGCCATCTCCTTCCAACAATCCTTCCAAACTGCTCACCTTGAAAAGTAATGCTTCTCCCTAAGGTTGTAAGAAGTACAATACTCCAAATTCAACGTATAAACTGCATTTTAGCTCCATCTGTGGGCTAGCAAGAAAAAATACAGGGGCTCCAAAAGAAAGCAGGGAAACAATTTCCGAAGGTATACTCAATGTTAATGTATTTCAGATGTTGTTTACAGTACTCTCAGGTTGTTCCTAAAAGTAAATGTTCCCTCCCAAACAAACACTGAAATCTGTTACCTTGAAAAGTAACAAACAGTTCATGCAGGAGGCCTTGTTTTGGTATCTTGACAGAATGGCATTTGCAGGATGACTCTATGATGTGACACGTCAGATCAGAGATGATGTTATTTAAGATTTTCTTTAGTTCCTCAAAGAACAGGTCGTTGGCTGCTAGCTCACATTCTCTTGTAGTAAAGCGAGCAAATACCCGATAGGCATGGTCAGCTTCTCTGTATGCTTCAGGAAAATAGTTTGTGCGTGAGTTCTGCGGTGTAATCACAAATTGAATCTTATACAGAACCTTATCGTCTGTATCGGTGTACTTTGTATCTGAAACACAGGCTCTTATTCAAAAGTAAACAAATAAATAAAGCTTACTCATTAACCATAACAGGACAAATTTGTCCTTGTCGTAGCTGACTCAAATAGTAAGAGACGTTTTAGTTTGAAACATACAGGAATGTATGTGCTTATGTTACCAGGCTCTGCTCCCAAATATTAAAACAAAAGAGGAGGCAAATAGTAAAATAACACCAAACTAGCGCATCTACAAAGTTGTGTAAATGAAATGGATCGGGATTACTCAAAAGCATTCTATGCAATTACAGCATAGGAGTGAATGTTTTTCAAAATTGTTTTAAAAGTTAGTGTTTCTCAAGTATTTTTGGCAATGTTATCTTGTGGGTGGGGAGGTGATACTGGTGAACGGTGGTCGCAATCGGTGGAAGAAGGCTCAAATGTGCAGCCCAAGCAGTTGGGGCAGAGGGCTCTTTCTGCAGCAGCATGTGTTCGGTTTGGTAATCTCTCTTGCGGCAGACTGCGCTCGGGCACAAGCTTCCTTTTCAGATCCTTGGATACCACTGGAATTACCGTAGTTCACTTTGTTTTTATGAAGGGTAGAGATTATTTTATTCTTTGAGTGGCCATATATTCTTGGCAGCAGGTATTTAAAACTCTTTCCAAAACCGGGGTGTGTGTATAAATATTAAAAAAAATTATTTTGTACTCAGGGAGAAAATGTTAACTAGTTATTTCTTTTTATCAAGCCTTGCAATAAGCATGCTCTCCACAAACCCACCAAAGGCCATACGCGTTGGCTTACTAGTAAGTTAGCGATCTTACCGTATACCATGAATGTATATTCCTCAAACATTTCTCTCTCTTCTTGTGTCGTAGTTTCTATGACTTTGTGAGAGAGAGTGCAAGTGTAGGCTCCAGACATAGACTCCTTAAAGCCCAGCACCATCAGCTTTCCTGTTTCTGTAAGATTCACATACCTTCGCCCTGGAATAGAAACAGGAAATATTTGATTACTGGAAATGTTTGGGTTCTGATGCTCAGCTCATTTAGAACATTTGAAGATGACATCTTGCTCTTGTACGTTATGACGCTGATTTGTAATACTGCAACAGTCTAAAACTTACAATCTTTAGGACTTATTGCAAGTTTCCTTCTATCTCAAGCATTTGAAAATTTTAGAGGGAGAAGAGAAACACAGTCTAATGTCAGAGCTGGTGGAAAAAATTTGACAAAGGACCAAGTGACTGTTTGGACCCACCATCCTATTGCAGGGTGGCATCAACAGAAACAAGGAAAATATGTGATTTCACATACAGTCATCTACTTAGCCATTTGTGATTGACTCTTTCCCTTGTAAATATAAAACAGAAACCATTTCTCTATCTCAGCATATTTTCCTGGTTGCCTCCCTGAGGCAGAGGCTGTTGCTAAGTGTGTGCAAAAGTACCGTGCCCAGCCTGTTCGGTGAGTGACTGGGGGAAACGGCTACGGCAGGCAGAGTGGAGATCCTCTGTAGTCTGAGCAAAGTGACTAACCTTCTAAATGTTTTCCATCTGGACCAGTCCACAAATACTTGGGATCTATTACTTCTTGAGAACGAGCCGAATCCATGCATATCAGAAACGGGCTATTTGTAAACACCTTAACATAAACGGTAACTGGAATGCAAGAGAGTAAGGTAAATGGCACGAAATGCTCAGACCGAATGAAATCACCACAATACGCGTTTCAAGCACACGCGTAGCGTAACGCAGAGTTCGGGTTTGACGTTTGGAGCCGAGAAGTTCAAGGTCGATCTTTTTCACCCCCCTTTGCCCGCACGAAGCCGGCGGAACTGTCCGGGGCGCGGCGGGTGCTGACCGCGCGCAGGGGCCACCCCCGGCCCGCGCAAATCCCCAAAAATCCCCAGAATCGCCACCTTTCCAGGCTGTCACCGGGTGGGACCCTCACGTAGATGTTAAATTTTCGGAACTTTTAGCAGCACCGCGGGACAAACGCGCCTCTAAACCCCAACCCCCTCGTTACCGCGCGCCCTTGGGATCACACAGCGCAGCGTTTGGCGAAGCTTCGTGGTGTCGCTCCCACGCGAAACCGACTACAGAGAGACCGCTGTACTTAAAACTCCATTTAAAAAGTCTAGTAAGACCTAAAAAAACCCCCACAGATAAAAAAAGGCAAGTTTACCTTTGTGTTTGATATTGCCATAAACATAGTTCTTTTCTATTAAATCAACAGAATGTTGCTCTTCCTTAGGTGCAGCGCTCGCTGGAGGGAAAAGGACTTAGAATGTTAGAGAGAGGAATCGAAATGTGTGATTGTTAACCTCTTATTTTGCCCTCGCGAGTTTCTGTCTCTTGCCTTGCTTTTTCTTTCTCCCCGTGCCCTTTTCTTAAAAACCAAGAGCTCCGACTCGCCTGGTTTTGTTGCTTTAGTGCCCAGGTTGCAAACCTGGCTTCACAGAGCAGGTTCCAATCTAGCTGAGCCTTTCTCTTTAAAACAAAACAAAAGCCACTAAAAAATGTTATGGAATCTAACTAGAAAGCTCAGGCTCTTCACAGTGACTGCAGGGAGAAGCAGGACGGGCGCAGCACGGTGACCGCGGGGCGGTGTTGGGTCTTCAGTAGGATGAATTGGGTCTAGGATGGCTCATGGAGTTGTTTCGGTTGGAAAAGACCTTTAATAACATCATCTCGCCCAACCATTTGACCCTGCTCTGCCGCGTCTGCCGCTGCCCCCGTCTCTCAGCACCTGGGAGCCGTTGCCTTTTGGGAACGTCTAGGTGGGGGGTTCCGTTACGAGAGCCCCCAGGAGAGCTGGAAATCGGGACAATTCAGGCCGGGATGGCGGACTGGGCTGGCCCTGTCCCACCGCAGCTGCCCGGGGCTCCAGAGGGAGATGGGCGCCGCTGGGATCCATCCTTTCCCGTCCCCCGGGGGCCCCGCGGCCCAGGGAAGGCCCTGCAGAGCGACCCGCTGTCCCCAGAGCCAAGGGGCGGCCCCGGCCCCACAGCCGCCCCCCCCCCCCCCCC
>VZSF01010143.1:0-49184 GCA_013398295.1 Chionis minor | reverse complement strand
TTTTTTTTTTATTCCCTCCTCACCCACACCCTCTGCTTTAAAAAAAACCCCAATTAATGAATTAATTCCCCTCACAGGCTGTGAAGGACGGGGGGTGCCAGCCGCCCCCACACACCCCCCAAGGGCTCCCGCGCTGTCCCGCCTCAGCGCGGCGCTTGAGAAACTCCCGCGCCGCTCTTCCACGGGCGCGGAGTGAAATTTCCTTTTTTCTTTTTTAAAATTATTTTTGACTCCCGAGGCGGCGTTTCCAGCTGCGTGGGCCAGGGTAGGAAACTGCAGGGGCAGGAGGGAATGGGTTCAGGCCGCGGGCTGTGGGCTGGGCGCACCGAACCGGCCCCATAACCGCAGGGACGGCCACGCTGGCCTCCCCAGCTCCAGATTTTGAGGTAACGGCAAGCTTCACACGCCAGGGCGTTCTTCAGCTGCGGGTTTCTGGAGCAAGTCATTGTGGGACATGTACTTTCAGCTTAAAAGCAAAAAAAAACACCATTCCTGCCGCTCGCTGTGAGAAAGACTGAAAATACGCGCCAGGCGTATCCTGTTGGCTCAAAAACAGCCGAATGCCACATTATTACTTGAAGTACTCAGTGGTTTTTAAGTCAGTTACGTGTTTTGGAAGGCTTGCTGATGGGTTTGAACTCTTAAAAGTAGAAATGTTTTGTTTCTAGAGCGAGTGTCACCGAAATACTCGGGAGACGCAGCTGGGCCGGGAGAGGAGGGCGCTTGGCTCGGCCCCGCTGCACCCCCTGAGGCGCTGAAGGTCGGGGGCTGCGGCCAAACCGCCGGTAATTCAATAAATCATATTTCTTGTGCAGCCCCTGGCCACGCCGGTGTCCAAAAATGATGTAATGGTATTTGCATAACAAATGTGGAACCAACCAGCGCAGGAATGATAGTTATTTTTGCAGATGGCTGCAAAAGTTTTAATTCAATGCTTCCGCGTTTTAAAAAAAAAAAAAAAAAGCACTTGAGTTTTGAGTTTTCTTTCATAAAGCGTATAAAAAAAAAAAGTAAGTGCAGAAAAGGCGGTGTCAAATTATTGACGGGATGTACTTTTACTCAAACCTGGTGGCATTTTGAAGTGGTGTCCCTCTCATTTCATGTCTTGCAAAACTCATTGCTCTACTGAACGTGTGCACTGCCTCATTATTGCACTTCTCGCTCTGCAGGGAAGCGGCCACGCTTTCTGCTTCCTTAGACCAAGATATTAACTCTCAAGTGGTTGGTTAAGGCATAAGAACTATGTCAGTGTTTTCATTTTCAATTTCCTTGAGCTGCTGAACAGTTCGTAACTAGGACCACCTCAAAAGATCCAGCGTTCCCATGGGCTGAATGCTTTCAGTTTTACTCAAAGTTAACATTTTGCGCTTGCACCGTATAAGCAAAATGATTCAGTTTTTATCATGTCTGCTATAAACTAGTCATATTTCAGTCTGAACATCCTCTGTTCCTAAGGATGTTTATAGCCTATTGCCATGTAACTGTCCTACACAGCCCATCAGTCCCCAGCTTGGTAATTACTATAAAATAGTATCTTTACTATAAAGCTTTGTCTGCAGTTTTGAATCTTTGCAAACTTAGGCTCCTGGTTTGTGTCTTTAGTCAAATGACTCATTCCTTTTCCAGTCTATGATATTTCTAAGTTACAGACTGATGAATTGTCATTGCAGATTTGTAAACTCAGGGGGGAAAAAAGCTGGTTATCTTTAAGAACAAGGTAATGGCGGGCAGAGGATTTTATAGGACAAAATGTGAAGTCGTGTATTTGTGAATACCGGGTGTTTTTGTGAACGGCTATAAGGTCTGTCAGTAGGAAATGATAGAAGAGGAATAAAATCTATTGTAAACTTGTTGATCGTGGCGTGCATAGATACTTGATAGTTAAAAAGGCAAATATTTTATCCTAGGAAATAAGTAGAAATATTTCCAGGAGTCCAGGGTCATGTGAATCTGGGTGTTACCTGGGAAGCAGAACACAAGTTTAGTCTCTGGTCTCTCCGGTGGGTGACAGAAAGCGGGGATAATGGAAAGGGGGGGCACGATGACGACAGGGGTAGTTTGTATCGGCTGGCAAACCCGGGCTCTCTTGATTTCTGCCCTTGAAAAGCAAAGACGAGGCACGGTGGAGTATCTGATGGTAAACGTGAGGGCAAAGTAAAGATTTACATTGGAGAACAAATCGGGCAGTAAGAGAACATAGCCGAGGATAATCCTGGGATGGAAAACAGAAAGAGGTTTCCAATCATCACACGGTAGATTCCAGGGCTTCCGTAAAGTTTGTAAAAGCAAGAAACTTTCCTAATTATTAAATGTTTCTGGAAGGGGAATATGGGATTGCCTGGAACAGCAGAGAATTGGTCTTGATTATCCTCAATATCTTTTTTTTTAACATTTTATTTCCAGAATCTTTATCCAGGTGATGGAAAAGCATCAATTTAAGAAGCAGTCATTGACAGAACACAGAAAGTAAGTAGGAGAATCACATTTCCGTGTTGTCTTGCTATCACACACCTGAGCTATGGTAATTCGCACTCGCTCTCTGGTTTTACGTCCAAGTGATCAGCTCGGATCACAATTTAATGTGCCACTTCATTAACTTCTAGATTCTCAAGTCGCGTGAGTGTTACTAGTGATTTCTGGACCCCTTTGTCAAAACATCTGTAGTAAAGGAACAAAAATGCATTAAGCTTCCATCAGTCTTCTTACCCCAAAACATTGGTTTCTCACTTTTAAAATACAGCTGGCCTGCAGGGCCAAAAAAACCCCAAACCAAACTAAAAGCACAATGTGATGAAATAAGTGTAAAACTAATAAATAGATGCTGCAATAACCCTGAGGGTCCAGAGGTGCCCCTGCCCTGGCCATGCTGAAGATCATCAGCGAGCTTTCCATCTGTGGCATCTTGGGTTTGTTGTTTTCCCTTTTCTCTCTCCGCCATCTCTCCGGCTCAGCAGAGTTCAGAACTGCAAGCACAAACTGTGCTGTTGCCACGGCACGCCAGGTACGGCCTGGTCTGCACCCATGTTCTGCGCTGCTTGGAGATCTAGGCCAGCTATTATCTTTCAGGCCTTATCTTGGTAAATAGCTGCGGGCTTTGGGTGAAGCAAAATGCCATGACTAGTGCTTAGCTTGCATGTGAAGTCAAGGCTGCCTTGGTCTGGCATCCCTCCTGCTTCCTCACGAGTCGGAGAAGGGTTTGGGTCGGAAGGGACTCGTAAAAGCCATCTGGTGCCACTCCCCACCCTGGGCAGGGACATCCTGCACTAGGTTAGGGTGCTCAGAGCCCCGTCCGAGCGCTGTGGGAGCCTCCTTTCAGACTTCGGTCTTAAATGCACAGAAAGTGTCCTTTAACAATCCCTCAAGTACTACAAGTGAAATTTATCTTCAGTTTATTAAATGATTTTGTAGCTTTTCTTCCGAAGTGCAATGCTATTTTGTTAAGAAAAACAACTAACAAGAGAAGTTTTATTTTACTCTTATCTCAGTCATTTAACTTTAATGTCCAGTCCGAGGAGCGTGATGTGTTAACGAATAATGCAAAGAGCGCAGCATTTGTTTAGCAGCTGAGGCTGCCTTACCGTGTTTACGTGATGTGTAAACAGAGCCAGGACAAATTGCACACAAAGGAAATTAAGTGTGTAGAAAAGAAACTGCTCTTTCATGTGTGTGGGCATCGCAGCGCGCAGTTGCCACACCAGTTTGAATAAAGGCTCCGACTACTTGGCTCTGCCGCATAAAATAAAGTGAGTCAGAAGCCTGCCAACGCAAAATAGCTCCGTGCCACCCTGCTGAACTCTCCGTATGAATAGCTATTGTCCCTTGAGTGACCTAACCCGAGTCATCGCAAATGGCTTTCCCGCGCTATTTTGGGTGCTGGTGCTTGCTGCAGGCTGTGAAGCTGCAGGGCTCCTAAAACGCCAAGTGGCGGTTTTGACCGGCTGGCCGTAATGGGCGGCAGATCCACGTGTCTCGCTGGCGACCCTTCCGCAGAAGGGGTTGTCAAAAGGTTTCTGACCCGGCTGCGCCGAGGGAGCCGGGGGGAGACGGAGCTGCCTGTCAGAGGCGCTCGCAAGTGGAGAGGTGGGTGGGAGGGGACAGCTGGCCTAGCTCGAGACGCGGTGGGCAGCTGGGGACCTGTGCCGTCACCCGGCTGCCTCGGCCCAGAACGCGGAGCGTGTCTAAGGCCCAAGGGTAGGGTTGCTCCTCTTAGGTTGGTTTATTGCTCCTGGAGCTGCTCCCCTTGGTCCCACTCCTGGTGGTATCCCTGCCTAGGGACCTGCCGTGGCTTCTTTAACTGTGGAGCCAACTCTGATGGTGGGGAAAGAGCTGCCTTCCTGTAGAATCCTAGAATCGTTGAGGTTGAAAAAGACCTTTAAGAGCATCAAGTCCAACTGTTAAGCTCGTGCTGCCAAGTCCACCACTAACCCATGTCCCTCAGCACCACGTCTACAGGGATGGTGACAACCACTTCCCTGGGCAGCCTGTCCAGTGCTTGACAACCCTTTCGATGAAGGTTTTCCTAACATCCATCCTAAACCTCCCCGGGTGCAACTTGAGGCCATTTCCTCTTGTCCTATTGCTTTTTATTCGGGAGAAAAGCCCGACCCCCCCGCCCCGGCTACACCCTCCTCTCAGGCAGTTGTAGAGTGAGGTCTCCCTTCAGCCTCCTCTTCTCCAGGCTGGACAACCCCAAGGTCCCTCAGCCGCTCCCCAGGAGACCTGTGCTTCAGGCCCCTCACCAGCTCCGGTGCCCTTCTCCGGACACGCTCCAGCACTTCAGTGACTTTCTTGGAGTGAGGGGCCCAAAACTCAACATGCAATACAAGGTGGGGCCTCACCAGTGTGCAGTAGAGGGGGACCAGTCCTGCTGGCCGCACTATTCCTGACCCAGGCCAGGATGCTTGTTGGCTGCCTTGGCCACCTGGGCACTCTGCTGGCTCATCTTCAGCCACCTATTGACCAACACCCCCAGCTCCTTTTCCACCAGGCAGCTTTCCAGCCGCTCTGCCCCAAGCCTGTAGTGTCCATGGCGTTGGTGTGACCCAAGTGCGGGACGTGGCACTTGGCCATGTTGCACCTCACACCACTGGCCTCGTCCTGTCCATCCTGCCTGCCCAGATCCCTCTGCAGAGCCTTCCTACTCTCCAGCAGATCAATGCTCCCACGCAGCCTGGTGTCATCAGCGAACTGCCTGAGGGCACATTCGATCCCCTCGTCCAGATCAGCGATAAAGATGTTGAACAGAACCGGCCCCAATACCGAGCCCTGGGGAACGCCACGTGTGACCGACTGGATCGAACGCTGTTCCCTGGGGAACACCACATGTGACCAACTGGATCGGATGCCGTTCCCTGGGGAACACACTTGTGACTGACTGGATTGAACGCCGTTCCATGGGGAATGCCACATGTGACCGACTGGATCGAACGCTGTTTACCACGGCTTTGGGCCCAGCCATGCAGCCGGTTTTTGGCCCAGGGAAGCGTGCGTCTGTCCAAGCCACGAGCAGCCAGTTTCTCCAGGAGGACGCTGTGGGAGACGGTGGCAAAGGCTTTCTTAAAGTCTGGGTAAACGACATCCGCAGCCTTTCCCTGCTCCACTAGGGAGAAGGGGATCAGGAGAGTCAAGCGGGACCTGCCTGTTGGAGACCCACGCTGACCGAGCCACAGGTGCTCTTTCCAACCCGATGCCATTTATCCTACGGGAATGGCCGGGGCTTCCCTCAGCCCCCACCCCACAACACACCCCCGGGGTGGCCCCGCCGAGCACCGGGCGAGTCGCCGGGGCCGGGAGCGGATCGGCTCCGCTGGCCGCCGCCCGGCGCCGCTCTCCGCCCGCCCAGCGCCGCGCCGGATGCGGCGGTGCCCGCGGGAGGCGAGGCCAGGCCGGTGAGCTCCGCTGACAGTCCCCGAGCCCGGGCGGGCAGGTGGAGCCGGGAGCCGCGGCCGGAGCATGGAAGGTGAGAAACGACCCCGCTCTTTCCCCGTCCCGGGAAAGGGGAGGCGGGGGGGAAGGCGCTGCCGTCCCCGGTCCTCCCCGCCGACCCGGCTCGGGGCGCCGGCGCCGCGCTCCACCTCCCGTTCGCTGCCGAGCGAGCGGCTTCTCGGCGCGGTCCGCAAAGGCATCGCAGCCTCCGGAGCCGCGCTCTCTGTTGCTCTTAATCGCCTGTTGCGATTAAGCAGGAAACGAACGGGGCTTTTTGCCCCCTCTCTCTGCAATTTCAGAAGCATCACAACGCGTTACGATAAAGTTGGCTTTTAGAGCCGGCTTTATCTGCTGTTCGTACTCCAGCCTTTAACGAATTAAAGGGCGTGTTGGTTTCTTTTCACTTGAAAAACGTGCATGTAACTTTCAGAGCCAGGTAAAAACGAGTTGTGAGTTAATCTTGGGCTGCAGCATTACTCGCTTTTGCAGAAAAGCAAAATTACTGGTGTTTTAACAGGCTCGGCAAAGCAGCTTTGCAAAGCATCACTTGATTTAGTATTTCAGAGGTGGATATGCTTATTTCAACTCATCATTTTAAGGGCTTGAGCTTAGATTCTGTGGTGTCTCGACTTGAGGGTTTTGGTTCTTTTAAGTTAGATGCAGTTGTCTATTTTAAAATGTATTCTCCTTTGCTGAAGGTTTTTAAATGTTTGTATTTAAATATGTACTCTCATAGACTCTGATTTAACTGAGACTATCGCTGCTTGAGACACATAACTGTTTTGAAAAAATGGGGGGTCTGGTGGTGGTTCAGCACTTAAAAATGCAGCCTTGTTTTCTTAATTGGGTCGAGACCACTGTATGTCTCTTGTGGGAGAAGGCGGCTTTTTAGGTTTGTCAGTAATTTTAGTCTCTGATTAGAAAATAAGTATGTTTCTGCCACTACAAGATTATATGACAAGTGTCTTTTTTGTGTTCTGATTTCTTGTAAGCTTAAAGTTAACATGCAAATAATCCTTCAGGTTTTAGTTCTGCATGTGGGGATTATGAGGATCAGTTAATGTGCCTGAGCTTGTTACATTTGGGATGAAGTTAATGTAAAAGACGGTGACATACTGTATTATCTCTGGATCCAGCAACTGCTACGTGTCTCGGTTTTCATGGGGCTTGGGAAAATCTCAGTTCCACTGGAGTCCATGGGACATTTGCAGTTGGGGACAAAGGGGTGACGCTTCTGTCCTGGAGTTTCTGTGCCCAGTGTGAGGAGGCTCAGTACGGGCACTGACTGGGAGACGGGCACTGGTGAGAGTCACGCTTTGAGACCTGGGCCTAGGAAGCCCAAATCTGCAATTTATTAGTTTGTGTCTCTTTGTGACTACTTTATTTCTGTAATGATCCCAAGAACTGACCTCCTGCTGTCATTTCCATGTACTGTATGGGGATGAACACGGTCAGTTACCAGAAGATACTCTGCAGTTTTCAGAAGGTCATATGCTGCAATACGAGAGAAATGTTATCCTTGGTTACACACTGCTGATCTTCACCATTTCTTCCACTTTCTACCACTGCATTTCTTCCCCAAATGACACGTGCACTTAAAATGCCTGTGTCATTTCAAACATTACATGGCGCTTAAGAGCGGTGAAGCATTAGAAACCCCGTGATTAAAAGTGCAAAGAGTGAATTTGGGCCAGGTCCCTTCTCTGGAAAGCCATCGAGGCTGTACATGCCGAAGAAGGCCGTTCAGCAGGGAAATGGGATAAGCATTCTCTGTTTAATGGGATAGTGCTGGCTGAAGGTGAAGAGCGCGCAGGGGTGACCGGGGCTGACTGCTGTACGTCGCAAGGGCCCCGGCTCCGCTGCGAGCTCTAGGGATAAGGCTGTGGGAGTCTACCTGCGGGGCGGTGGCCAAGATCCGTGCGTGTTTCGCTTTGGCTTGTTTGTGCCTCTTAAGATGGCACAAAGACGAGGGAACGAGCTGTGTTTGCTCCATATGCTGCGGTAGAAAGACTAAGAGTATAAGGGATTTAAAAAGATGCCCCCTTCGCAGTGCTGTTGGGTTGCAAACTACAGCTGGCAGCAAAAAGGCAATGTTGTGGTTTTCCCTTGGGATCCCAGCAGGTAAGATTATAATAATTCAAGATGTACCTCCCGGTCTGTTGCCTACAGCTGTGTTGATGATAGAAGGGTATTAGTGTTATCATTTATTTCAAAAACATCAATTTCAGGGGGATTAAAATACAGGTTGGCTGTTTCATTGCTTCTATTAACTGGTCAAATACCAGGATAAATTATTAATACAGTTATGCATTAAAATGCCACAGCACTTTTTTAGCAAGCTATTTGAATATTTTTGCTCACTTTGGCTATTGGCGTAGAACACAGGATGGCTAAGGATTGGTTTCAAAAGCACATGAATTTTACTTCTGCTTTGTAAATTAACATTGTGCGTCAGCTGCAACACACACAAGACAAGCGTCTCCTTTCCATGCACCCTAGTCAGTGGATCTCTCTGAAGCTTGGGAAGACTAACGTGCTCTGTAAGTGATTTCTTGCGTTGTGTTTTTCTGAACGTCGGGTAGAAATACAGTCTTATTTGTACAGAATCGGGCATGGAAGTTTCCTAAACCACCTCCTTCTAGCACACTTATGGGGCACAGTGAAGGATCTGGCTTAAAATATTTTATACACGGAGGAGACCTGAGGTTAAATATTATGAGACCACTAAGGCTGTAAGAAGCTGCTTGAGACTAATGTAAAGAAACCAGGTACTGATGGGTGATGTTGGGGGCCTGAAAGTGACACAAAGTCTGGGATATATTTCAACAGAGAAGAGAAATGTTATATGGTGTGGTGTTGTTCTTAGCTCTTCAGAAGGATTGTACTTCCCAGCAGCCCATCACGGACAGGAACCTGTTACACTCAACAAAATATAAATAAATACGCAGAGATAATCTCAAAATTAAATAGATGGGTGTCGGGGGACTGGCTGAACGGGTCCTGCTGGGCTGCGGCACGGTTCGGGCAGGACCGTTCTCCAGCAGGTTTTCCTGAAGCTGCAGCTGAGCTGCTCCGAATGGCCGCCCAGCTCCTGGGGCTGTTGCGCTGCACCCTGCGCGCAGGAGCTTGCGCTGACATGATTTATCCAACGAGCTGCAGCAATGTATGTGTCCTCAGCGGGGGGACCGTGTGCCTGGGAGATGTCCTGGGGAACACGATGGCTTCTAAACCAGTATATTTGTACAGGAACATACGCGGAATTATCTGATTTGAAGTAGCTGTGTAGGACTCTCAACTCTTCACTTCAAGAGCTCCTGGCAACCCCGGGGAAGGCAGAATCGCTGCAGTTTCCAAGCCCCACCTCTCCCCCGACCTGGCAGGCGCCCTTTTGGTTTAATCCCGGGGCTTTGCCACTTCAGGGTTTTATCACCCAAATGGGGCAACTGCACGGGATTTCTGAATGCAATTAAAGTCGAATTCAAGTATTACAGAGTAATGAGAATTTCATTGTCTTGCCCAAAGTTTAATTATTTGCACAATTACAAGGGTTTGCGAAATTTAAGTATATTATTGCAATGCAAAATTAAATTCAATACTAGAGAGAATTTTGTTCATGTACCCTGTATTTACTGCTGTTTCCCATCATTATTTGCAGTTTAAATGGGGCTGCTTGCTTCTTTGTGCCTCACTCTTCCTGATATGATAAAATGAAACAAAGACAAATTAGGAGCCGTAACTATGGATTTCCTTGATCTTATTTATTTATCTTAAAAACCCACGGATTTGGTAAATATTTGAACTTTTTGTTATTTAATTCAGTGACTGTTTATGACACAAGGCAACATTTTCAGCTCTATTAAAATACACTTAATGAAAAGCTTGCATTCATGCTAAATTTGCATGAAAGGATGGGAGCTCTGATTTAATTTTAGGGTATGTTTCGTAAGTGCTAATAGCTTAACAACTTCTCTCCAGTCAGGAGTTCCACCCTGAAGAGCTCGGGCCACTGCTGGCTGGCTTGAATCATTAATAAGTCTGTCTTTAAATGCGTTGGGTTTTTTCTTGCTGCTCTTTGGTAATAGCTAGTTCAGAGTAATGGGACCCGCACGAATAATGTAACTCTTCGACCCATTATTGAGAAACAGGAGCTGGATGCTTTCATTTAGGAGACAACAGAACCAAACATTTAAAAAAGATCTGCTGGATAGTTCTAGTGTTGCTTTTTTTCCTTCCCTGAGTTTGCCTTTATTTTGTTGGAGGCATCAGGATCTCTATTCATGCAATTTTTTTTTTTGATAGCCTCATCTGATACCAGACTTCTTTGCTGTAGAGTTAACAGAGCTTTATATTTTGACGTTGCAGAGACCACAAAAATGTTCCATATGCAGTGGTGGTAAAGATAGATAATTATGGGGTAAATGTCACTCGTGGTTAACACCTCATGGCCACTGCATGTGTATTTCTGTTATGTAACTGCCGGGAATGGATTTTATGGGTCCTGGAGCTATTATTTTTTTATGTTCAAAGATGATAAAAGGTTTTCTGGTATGTTTAAAAAAAGAAAAAAAGGAGGGGAAAAAAAGAGGGAGGAAAGAAGGGAGGAAGGAAGCAGGTAGCTGTGACACCGTTAGGAAAATCAACACTCATGTCAGTGAAATCTCAAGACATCGAGGGGCTGAGTAAAGACTTAATGGGACAGGTCAGATCTGCAGCTCCAGTTAAACTTGCCAGCCTGAATTTGGGCAATGGGAGATGTAAATACCTGAAGCTTATATCATCTTCAGAGGGTCTGCGAGTGCTCAGCACTTTTGGAAACCAGGACACATACGGAGTCCTCTAAAATTATTTAAAAATTCCTAATGTTTGATGCCTGTTAGAATTTCTAAACAGGAATTAGACTTGTGTTCCCAGGAAAACCAAGTAGATCTTGTGAAGATAAAAGGGTTTTCCCTTTGTATTGGAAAAGGAATGTAAAAATATCTTGTACTTTGTGCGTTATAGAAATTCACTTTGTATAGATTTGCTACCACTATGCTGTGCTCACAGGGTGCAAAATGAGATGTTAAATCGAAAGTGTAAGTTATTCTGTTCTATAATTTTTTGAAGTTAGAAAATAATACTTAATCCTTTTTCTGGGCACATGCCAGCGCTCAAGATATAAGGAAGTTGTACAATGAAACAGAACAATTATTTTGTATTTATTTCTTTGAAAATTTTGCTTTTAGTCAAGAAAATGGGATTTTACAAGATTATAACAACTGTGTCATGAATGGTTCTAAATATTAAGCAACTCAGACTGCTTTTCTGTCTTTTGCAGATTCACAGGCAGGTATGGACCTAAGTAATTCTCAGGAACAGCCCATGGCTGCAGGTACTGTGCTGTTCAAGTTATGTTCTTTCACTCTCTTTTGAATATTTTGTATTTAAATGGAGAAAAATATATGTATTTCAGCTTGTTTAGATTCCCAGGACACTGAATAGCACAGTCATAAATACAAAGATGGGTGTTAAGGGCAAAAAGTAAATTCTAGAATTGAAATAAAACTGTGGACCTTCAATATAACATTGGAAAACGATACTAAGGGGGAAAAAAGACTGTAATAGGAAAAGAGGTGTTTTCAACAAAAAGCTGGAAGTTTTGATTAGGGAAGCAAGAATAATGTGATTTGTTTTGGTTGGCTGCTTTTCTGAAAATATGAAAACAAACCTCTTGTGTGAGTTGGACACGTGTTTTACTTTCTTGTTAATCAAAAATAAAACTATTTTTCAGATGCAATGTAATATTTACCTTGAGAAGGATTGGGCTTTTTGCTATCCAACTGCTCATAAGTTAAGCAATTCTAATAACAATTTCACAGTGTTGCTGTGAGCTTTAAAAATTCATAGGATTGTTGAAAGAAAACACTGTCAGTGTTTTAAACAAAATACCGATCTGAAACTTACAGAAATATGCATAATATTGAGTTAGTCTGTGTTATGACTTTTACAGAAGAGGCTTTATTTGAAAAACTTCACCCAAATAAACTTCACTGTAGTTAAAAATTTAGCTTTATTTCAGGGAAGAGAGGCTTGGATTTCTGGGCTGTACTGCTACCACAGTGATCAGCAGAAAACTTTCTGATAATGTTGATGCTTAAACAGACGTACATGAAATACGCCGAGGAGTGCAACTGGGTTCAAAGAGGTTTCTGATCAAACGTGCCTGAGCAGTTTCCTGGCCTGGGGCCAGAATGATTAATATTTTGCCCAAATGAACCAAGTAGAGGCGTGATTCCTCTTCCCTGCTCTGAAGAGCTTGCCTGCTTACCTGCTGGCAGCAGTTGTCAGCATACACGTGATGTACAGAGTTACATAGACTGGATTTTATTCCTGTTTTGTTGTCATTTAGAACAAACTGAAGAATACTTTAATCTGAGCAAAAACTGAAGGCTTAGTTAAAGGTGTGTACTCTGTGTGAGTGTGCATGTGACTGTGGGAAGCAAATCCACCCAACCAAACTGCCACTAATGCACCTACAGGAGGAACACTGTGGGCATTGTGAGCAATAGTAGCAGCTTGCACATACTTTGAGGTAATCACCTGGAAATGTTCTTGGAGCTTAAATAGTTAATTATTGGGTTTGGGGTTTTGTTTGTTTTTTTTTTCTTTTTTTTTTCCCAGAAGGACAGGAGGTTTTGACAGACTGTAATCTGAACAAATCCCAGGACATGGAAAGTATGGACAGTGCGGAAGATATGAAGGAACACAATCAGTCTAATGAAGAAGCAGGAGGTAAAGTGGAGATTGAATTCTGAAAAATAGTAGTTATAGTTTGTCTTTTTATTCATCTGATTATTATGCTATGAGAGTAATTACAAAGTTTATTCTGGAGCATGGCTCTGGTTTTCCTGCACGTCTGTAAAAGGAATAGCAATACCATTAGTTCGGAGCATTTCAACATGCTCTAAAGGAGGAGCAAGTGTTTTCCATCAGGGAACCTCACACGCGTTTTATAAAGGTCACTTTTACAGGATCTGTGAAATATGGATAGCAAGATAAAAGCATGTGCATATGGTGAGCTCTTTTAATGTCTGTTGTAGCATACAAATTCTTAAAAGTAGTTTGCATATGACAAATGTGTATGTTAGGAATGCACTTTTTATTAATGTTATTCACATACTCTGATATCTGAAAAATAACTCGTCAAATTTTTTTTTTGGAAAGAAAGGACAAGTTACCTCAAATCCATAGGACAACTCAGACCTGTAAAACTTAAAACTATAGCAGTAATCCTGTACTTTAAACTGTGGGTGAACCAAAGGTGGGTCAGTTTACCATGTTTATTGTTAAATTTGAACAGTAAACCTTTGCTATACGACTCTGAAAGAAGACACAGGTATGAATAAAATATTAAACCAATATATACTATTTTTTTATTTAAGAGGTCCTACTTAATTGCCTATTTCTGTGTATCTTTAGAAACTAGCGGGTCCTCTTCACTTAATAGATAAAAGATAAAAGAAGCAGCTCCTGGACTCAACAATCCTGCAGGCCCTCAGAGTTCAGGATTTGTATATGTGTATGT
The DNA here is from genome assembly GCA_013398295.1 of Chionis minor. NCBI lineage: Eukaryota > Metazoa > Chordata > Aves > Charadriiformes > Chionidae > Chionis > Chionis minor. Next base: position 35,695 of record VZSF01010143.1, on the reverse strand, counting down.
GACAGATGCAGAGCAAGAGACTTTGAATTTTGTCCTTGATGTAGAAGCTCATAAACTGAAATCACAGCATTAATAAACATTCCTGCCAGTGAGCTGAGCGTGTTCATTTATGCCAGTTCTCAACCACAAACAGTGAAAAATGCTGCCTGGTTAAGGATGTGGTATACGTGTACTGGGGAAAAGACATACATTGTTTTACCAGTTTCACGTTGCCTTTCAAGTACTGCATGTCCATGGCAGTACAGCAGCGTCAAGACAAATTATGCCTGTGGCTTTGGTTAGTAGTTTTGAGGTAGCGTTTACGTATCACATGAATCAAGTAAATCACTAAAGAATTGTCTCCGTTTTGGTTGCCCAAGTAGCCTTCGTTGTTCCCTGTAACATAAATGTGATTATTTTGGACTAAAATGAAATATTCAGAGGTTAAACATTTGCATTATTAAAGATTAAACTTTTCTATTTATTAACAAAGTACAAGCCAACATGAAACACTCAAGGGCGTGCTGCTCTAGCAAAAGAGTCCATGAGGAGGGTGAAATTAATCTCACTTAGGTAGTTCCAGCACTGGTGTCTAGAACTGTAGTGGTATCTGGCCTTTCTCGACAGTTGATGCAGAGAGAGTGCACAGATTTTCTGACCAAATCTGGGTGTCTGATTTACGATGAAATGCCTCATGTTCCCAAAGTAGCTGCTTCTCAGCAGGACTGCATTTATAGTGGGTGGAGAGTAGCTTAGGATGGATGTCTGCAGTGTAGAACCTAGCTTGGGCAGGTGAGTTCTGCCCTGCTTACCCTAAAAAGAGAAGTTTGATGTTTTTACCCACAGAACATGGAAAGCTTGAGCCTTTTCTACATCCAAGGCATCTGATCTCTCCTTCAGATCCCACAGCACGTAGAATATTCACAGCCATATTCCAGCTGTTTGCCTGTCCCTTCTGCCATCTCCACTCGTGCTAGCTCACTTCTATCTCTGCTTTCCCAGTGTCCCTGCCCTTCTGTCCTCCTAGTCCCTAAGCTGTGGATGCAGGAAGCCAGAACAGGGTTTCTTTCATAAACCCCTCAATATTGACCGTAAAAGAGGAATTGCTCTAGCTTCTCCCCACCTTCCCATTCCAGGACCCCTGTCTATTCCTCTGGCACGCACAGCATCACGGCATGAGGCAAGTCTTTTCCATTCCTCGGCTGTCCTCTGCCCTTCAGCTTTGGTGCCATTTCTCAGGCTCTTTTCCATACATTTCAGTCAGGTACAACTTAAACACTTGTGAGAGAATGTTTATATTGATACTGCTCTTATATACCATTCATTTTTTATATGGCTGCTGATTCTTAAAGACTCTTTACAATTTGTTCTGGAATGCAAACACTGAAAATTTACATCTCAAAGATAATGCTGTACCTCTCAGTGAAACATCAGATCACTCTTTGATAGACGGCCTTACCATTAGAGCATTCATTCGTTATAAAGTGAGTATGAACCTACTCAGTACCTCACTGCTCTATTCTTTGATTCTCACTACGGGAATAAAGAGATGATTGCTAGGAGAAAGCTGTTTTAAATGTACAAAAAAGATAGCTACAGTATCTGAGTACAAAATGGCACAAAATAAAATATATATTGTGTTTACTTCAGTGCTTCACGTACAGTTCTCTACAGTCATTCTGATACCGGAAGCACAATAAATCTTAAATATTTAAGCATGCTGTGCTAGGACTTTAGGCTGTGCGAATATCAGTTGGTGCATTTATATTTCTTCCGAACAATGCCAGTTCAGTTGCTGTTGGATACTAAAATTCAGAAATAATTTTAGCTTTCATGTCACGCCTACTATATAAATTGCAGATCAACAGCAGCAGCTACGTTAGTTGCTGAGCAGTCCTTGTGGGTCAATAACTATCTGTCTTACTTCTAGATAAGTGAAACCACATTCTGACAGTGCTGCCTTGGTGGGAGTATTATCGTTCAGGGATCACTAACCCTGGTAAAAATGAATATATAGTATTCTCCAGAATCACAGAATAGAAGTATCGGCAGTATCGGTGATGGCTCTTGGGAAATGGATTGTGTCCTGCCTACACCTGAAAAGTCTCTCTGTTTAATGAAAAAAACCCCAAACAACCAAACTCTGTTTGGCACTTTTCCAGCTGTGATCACTTGTACCCTCGTTGCATATCAGACTGAAAGAGAAATAATGAAAAACATTTGTGAGGTTCTCTTAAATGTTAATCGTGGTATTCGTGATCCACCCTTTTTGCGAGTGAGCAGTTCCACTTCAGTATCGTCACAATTCACCACTGGTGATAGTCTGCATCACAGAAATCTCTCCTTTTTTTATCCTGAAGCCCTGCATGATCCATGCCCACAGGGTTTGTTCCATCTGCTGAAGGCCATCGTAAGAACATGAGGCCACTGACTCACAGAGTGAGATCAAGCACTTGATAGCCTGCTTTCCACTGCCTTAGTATGTCTGTAACATGTATTTCTTCAGTACAATTATGTCTGGTTTTTCCATGTTTTGTCAAGCATTCATAGTAAGTAGTAATCTTCCAGTTTCTTGGACTACATGGTTTTTGTGACTTGCATTATTAATGGGCGACACTCTAAATACCTCATGGGGACTTATTTTGAGACTTTGAGCAGAAGTTGGAGCCTGGTCAACTCTAGATGTTGTCTAACTAGTTTGGTGGAGCCTTTCATGCTTGGTCTGCAGAAAGTGGTTCTGTGGTCCTTTCAAAAGGCTGCAGAAGCTTCATAAAGGCACTAAATAAACTAGTGTGTAGGGCTGAAATATCATCACAACTGGTCCTGGTTTTGCATAAGAAAATTCACTTTTTCAGGAAACAATTCCATATTTATAGTTCTCCGAGCATGCTCAGACACTGGCTGACATGTTGCTCACTCTGTGTCGTAGCTGATGAAGGTGAGACAGCACTCAATAAAAACAATTCGTGTCCTCTTATACAACCCTTTTAAAAGGGCTTCAGCTATGAGGGTTGCTAAGTACAGGGCAAACAACCAGGCAGAAGGCTATAGTAATATGTTAATTAACAGCTTGATGGAGAACAAGAAATAAAAAAAAAAAGCAAGAAAAAAACCTTTTTTTGCCTCAAGGGAATGGAAGCTGCATGCTGTGGTGCACATGGTGCATGCTTGCCTGCAACCATAAAAATACGCTGTTCCCATGGTGCTTCCTGTATCTGGTCTGAAAAGAGACAAGCAATGAGGCAGATAGGGGAGGAGGCACTTTTCTTCCCGTGTTTCTTTATTTGCCCCCAACACTGTTACTTTTAGGGGCCAAAGTTGAAGCGTCCTTAATTTAAAAATTAAATTAAAAAAACCCGTGTTCTTTCCTAAGGGAGTCACAGCCAAGCACAAGCGTTTAATTATGTCTTGATTCCCTCCTCTGTTGAGGCAGACAACTTTTTGGTGTTATGAATGTTAGCTAGCTTTCATGGTTGTGAAATAAAAAGAAATAGAAGCCACATTTGTGGTTTATGGATGCTAATTGCCGCTGCATTTAGGTGTGTGAAAGGGGGCGGTTAAAAGGCTGGAGTGAGACAGGAGAGGATGACAAACCCTCGCTTAGGCGCGTACTGAGGTTCCAGTGGTGCTGCTAGCACACGCACTTATCTGCTTGAAAAGGAAGTGCCGTTTTTTATCAGAATATTACATCTCCCAAGCCCAGATCGAGCCCTGCTGCTCATGGGACTCAGGGGTTATCTCACAACATCAGCAGCACTGTGCTGCACAAGTTCACTTAACAGGGGATTTCTGTAAGTGTTAAAACCAGGCAAGGAGTCTGCGCTGCTTAACTGTGTCAGGGCTCTCTGCTTTGGTGGCTACGCATGAACTGAAAGTCGCATCTGAGTGTTATCAACACAAGATCCTCTTGACTTTGTTTTAGCTCTCCGGTACTGTGCTGTCAGCAGCCGGAATGCTGCCAAGCACGTTCAGTGACATCAACACAGCCAGTTGTGTCACCGCAGCCTGTAAATGATTGACATCAGCTTGGACTATCGTGCACCGTGGGTAGCCCAGAGCACCCAGGGCTGATGCAGAAACTCGGATCTTCCGATTGTGTTGAAATACCAGAAAAGTGCAGCTATTTCTATTCTAATTAGCCCATTATAGTCAGCAGAAAATAGAAGCTGCTTTAGAGATACCCTGACTGTCGGCATAAGTTATCAGACAAGACAAGGTGTGGAAAGAGAATGGATGCACAGTGTTGTTCAATAGGTGATGGACTCCTTTTGGTAACTTTTAAAACTGCATTTTTCTTTAGTCATTCTACAGTGTGTGTCTCGGTTTCATACAAAAGAACTCCTTGAAATTAAAGGTGGGAGAAATACTTATTCCTTTGGCATCGAAATAAAATCTAGTCCAGGGCAGGTGAGTTGTGGTGTGTTCCCTGCCCGCCAGCTCCCAGCAGGAAATAAGTGAAAATGAAAAAAATGTCCCTAGGAACTCAAATCATGTTATTGTAGAAAATAATCCATTTTTAGAAATATGGGTTGATGGAAAGGAAATCAGTTACTTACCATGACTCACGTTTTGCCCCCAAACGAAGCTGTTCACTTGGCACAAAATGTGTGAGTTTAAGGGGCAGGTTTACTACTGTTTGTGCTGCTGGGAAGGTATCGGAAAGCAGAAACAAATCCGCAAGAGCTGAAACTTCGCTAAAATGCAGCAAATAGTTCCATGAGCACTGGAATTGATGAAGCTCAGTTTCCAGTGGGGTTGTGTCGTGTTGCTGCCTGACTTTTAATTGAATTATGCAAAGTTTGCATGGTGTGCTCGATGCCACGTTTGACTGCTGGTACCTCAGGCTAGCTTTGCCGTATTCTCCACACTGGCTCCCATCACGCTGCAGTCAAGTGCTCCAGTTCGTGTTCCTGTTTTTTGTTCCTTCTGCTGCTCTGCAGGAGCCGTTACAAACTTTGTATAATTCAGAGCTCAATTCCATATATCCGTGTTGAACGCTCTGTTGCTGCACCTCACCTGCCGAGTGTGCCAGAGGCAGCGGCTGTTTCTCCTGGTGCAGGAGCACCACCTCCAGGAGTGGTTTGGGGAGATGCAGGTGCTCCTGGGCTTGTGGTGAACAACCGGCTTGTCAGAGAGGAGGAATTCGGAGGAGCCTTCCCCAGGCGGGGCTGGATTCGGTGTAGGGGTCTGGGTCTTACTAAGGGAACACAGGGTGGATGCAAATGCTTCTAGAGAAGACCGGGCTGGAAGTAAACCACAAGTATTTAATTACACAAACCTCAATTTGGAGAGAATGTACTTGTAGTCTAAAATTCAAATCTGGGAATCTAGATTATTTACTACTGGAAAATTAGTTATAGCCACATCTAATCAAAACGCTTAGTTTTGTGAAGATTATGGTGTTCAAGGATTTTGAGGAACATCTTAACCAAGCTCCTGTTTTCAGTTTATTCGTGTTATAATTCCATTGATATTTATCACATATTCCCCTGTTCTTCATATTATATTATATTTTCTCTTCATATTATATTTTTCTAGTCAAAACCACAAAAGTATATTGCATTGTAAAAAAGCCTTTTGGGAGAGGCATTTGAAAAGGCTAAATGAAACTGCACTTTCAACTTCTCGGATTTGAAGTTCATTTGAAAAAGCAGTTGACCAGAGACGATCATGCCTGAGTGGTCGTATTAGTAATAGGTCCCTTGATATAACTAATGAAGGCGATTATCTGAATTTAACATGTGGCCTTTCTCAGTCTGACTGTTAGGTCCAGATGTTCTCTGATTAACTGTCTAATTGAAATCTGATTTAACGGTTGTGATTGTATCGGGCTTTCTGGACTTTAGGAATTGTAATTTTAGAAATGTTCTCTATGAGTGATGTTATCTTAACTGTAACAGACAGGGAGAACTTGTACAGTTTCATCTTTTTCTGTGTTTTGGGTTTTTTGCCTTTTTTTTTAAGAGGGAGACTTTAAAGATATTAAGAATTGAAAGGATGATGTTAACAGGTGTCATAAATGAAGCAAAATTCATCAAGGACAGGCTTTGGAAAATCTGGGCACTGTAGGCCTGGGGATGTGGGATGGCATTCCCTCTGATCCTCTCTGCTTCTGTGCCAAGCTGGGGCTATAGGCAGTTGAGGAAAAAATGGCAAGCTATCGACATTTTTTTTAAATTAAAAAATAAAAATAAATTAGATCCTGTTGAGGATGTTTTAGCATACTTCTAACCATAGCTTTCTAGTCCTCAGTCATATTGTCTCAGGTAATAACATTCTGCTTCCCCAAATTCTGTTTGTAGTTTCAGTTGAATGCATTATTTTTCATTTCCTTCCCTAAACCACGGCCTAGTGCTGCCCGGTGTCACTGTGTGGTTGTCCTGTTTAACTCCAGCCTTGGTAGCACTCAGTTTTAGATAACATTTTTCCTTTCTCGCTGTTTCTGTTAGTATAACGAACATATTTTGGAAACCTTTTGAACAGAAGTCCTAAAAAACCCACTGGATTATTGTTAGGCAGAAATTGGTAATAGACAGGAAATAGCAGGTATGAAATTATAGATTTACACAGGAAAATACATCTCTATAAGAAAAGTCCTTGAATTTGAGTAAGATGCTTTAAGAACCAGTTCCATAATTCAAGTTTCCTGGCTCACACGAGCTTGGAGATGGCATCGTGTTTGACTTTTTGTTGTTGTTGTTGTTGTAATTAATTGTACAACTAGATAAATTATACTGTGTTTTAATGATAGAAAGACACTGGTATTACTGAAGTAGAAAATACATCTGAGTGCTTGGAAAATTATGCCTGGTTTGTTTTTTGGTTTTTGGTGGGTTTTTTCCAATTCTCAGTGCTGCATTTCAATTTGATTTGTTTCTATTTTTGTTTCAAGTCACAATAAAAACAAGGAAACTCATTACCATAGAGCATGCACTCCACAAAGGGGAATTATGAAAGTTTCTCTCCTATTTTTAGAAGTGAAATTTCCACCAGGTGCATACTGTGCCGGTTCATTTAGGAATTACCACTGAAGTGTGCTTTATAGAGTATCTGAACAAAAGAGATGCCTGGGTTTTGTACAAACATGGACAGAGCTCTAAGAAAATACTGGAAGGCAGAATGATAAAATAAAATCAAAGCCAATGTATCCAAGTAATAATTTTTAGTAAGTCAAGGAAGTGAAATCTGTGGATTTCCAGTGCGTTGTAGAACGAAAGTGCTAATGCGGTACTTGAGATTTTTAGTGCAGAAGAACCTGCTTTGGGCTGTAGTGACACAGAAAGGGCAGCTCAGCTGCGGGGACAGCGGAGTGGGACAAGTCCAGCGGCGTACGCGCCGTACGAGGGCCACTGTCTTCCTTACCGCTGTTGCCACTGCTGTCTGGCTGAAGGCTGATCTGCTTCCAGGTGATTGCTTCTTCCTTCGTTGGCAAACAATGATCTCATAAAAGCATCAACGTTGTTGTAAAAGAGAGCTTATCCTGGAGTCAGTTGAATAAACAAAGCCAAATTGGGCCAAAGATGCTTGAACTGCTTTTCCTTCCCTAGAATTGATATCTGCAGTGGCACAGAAGACAGACATGGAGAAAAGTTGATTTATGTCTGACTGTGTTGGCTCTACTAAAAAAAAAACCCATAAAAGCTCATGTTGTTATTGTGTCACTTCACATTTTATAATTTTCCATTACTTGTAGTCTCCAAATTCTCAATATGTACATGTACATCATGTCTAATTGTTTTCTTCTTGTTATTTAAGGGAAAAAAGCTTAGATATAGCATTGATTTGTTTAAATTTTTTTTTATTTTATATTGATGGCATATACTGCAAACCTCTCTTTATTCATTAAAGAATAGGGGTGTTCTGCTTCGTGACGTCTTCCCCCACGGCACGTTAATTCCATTGTAGAGGTGTTTTTCATAAACATGCGGGATACTGACTTTAATTTGGAAACTCCGCTGACTTTCTCAGTTTCACCATGTGTGTCTGTTCTGTTTCAAGCTGGTTTAGGTAAAGGAATCTCACATTATGGGAGGGGAGCAACTCTAGTTTGTGTACACTAGGTTTTGTTTTTATACTGCTATTTCTGGGGACGATTTGTGGAGATAACGGTGATGAATCATCAGTTAATACCTGTCAAATCCAGGTAGTCACAAGAATCCTTCAATATGCACGCGTATAGACCTCCTTCTTGTTCTTCAACATCTGAATCCTATTAACAGCTGTCAAACCTGGTAAACTATTTATATGCTTTCACAATTTGTTTAATTGGATAGTTAGGAAATGGCATACAAGAAAAGCTTTTCTTTTTTCTTTTTTTTTCCTTTAGTCTGGCTGAACATCTGTAGCATTAGGGGCTCATTATCTCTGAATTGGCATAGCAAATCAGCAGCATCATTAAAATGCCACATTAAGATGATTAAGTTTCTTTGTTATCCAGTTGACTTTTTGCATGTGCTGAGGATTTCATGATTATGACCCCACTCCTTGTAAAACACTTGAGCAACATCACCCTTTTGTGCCGTTGTCTTTAATAGCTTCTGGTTTTTATTCTTTGTGATTTTCATAACACTACTGGCAAACTTTGCTTAACAACAGTACAAAACTTATGTTTTTTCTCTATATCTGATGCCAAGGTCTTGGATTAAATATAGCAATTGGGGGGTTTTTCCTTTGGAGACTTCCTCCTAGAGACAATAGCTAAGATAATGCTCTAGCTTGTCCTAATTGTTTGCTGCTATTGACTTCTTTTTTTATTCATGCATTTTATAGAACATATACAAGCACTGTTCAGGTGATGACTCAGTCTGAAGTTGCCACCACAGCTTTATTTTGGATTTTTTCCAGAACCCATTGTTTTTACAGTGTTTCAGGTGAAACAAAAATATTACTCTGGAGTATGTCTTTCATCTTGTAATCATCTCCCCAGGAAATGAAACCATGTGCATCAGCCTTAACGCATCACACTGGTACTTTGTTGTGTAAAATCTACAACATTTTTTTCTGCAGTGCATATTACCTTCATGAACTGCCTCAAGAAAAATAGTTACCTGGGTTGGACGCCATGAATGGTTTTTTCCTCTCACCACCTCTTTGCTTTCCTAAGCACTTCTTTTTTCAGCTGGGGGAACTTTCTTAGTGTCGTTAGGGATAATTGTGTTTTTCCTCAGCTAAATTTCCCTTTTCTACTTGAAGTTGCAGCCACCTTCCTCTTGGTTAAATTGGACCAGCCTGGAAACTCCCTAATCTCATTACAACGTGTTGATATGATTTTTTTTAGTGACAGACACAAACCTTTCCACCCAGCTGCCGGTCCCCCGATCTCACGGTATTCCCTGCGCGTGCCAGTGCGCAGAGCAAAAGTCAGGGCTGAAAAGGGAATTTGGTTGTTTCAAACCTCTGCAACCCCTGGGTTCATTTTAGGTTGGCCTGTACCGAGCTGTCTTTTCCTCAGACTGCTTTGTATCAGCGCTGGCTTCTGTATCGCTGCCAGGAAGGCAGAGTAGACTCTATAAACAATAGGTGTGTTCAGACAGAAAAATTCCAACCTTTCTAACATTTATTTGGGTTTAAAAAAAAGAGCCTCTTCCCTTCTGCTGTCCGTTGTTCTCAGTCATCAGGAGGTGAATTTTTCCGTTGAGGTTCTTCAAATGCCGACACGCAGCGTGAAGAGTGGCCGGGCTTTGGTGGGATATCCCTGCCAGCTGGAGCCGTGGTGGCGTGTGCTTGGGGGGACGCAGTGGTGGAAAAGCCTTGATCAGAACTCAGGTGGGTCCTTCTCTGCTGCTATGAGAAGACGCAAGTATGGCGAGCAGTCAGCGTGCAGTATGGAAAATGCAGAGGTCGTTGTTTTCCTCGGTGGAACCATAGGCTGGCTAGCCCAGTTTGTGCCAGTCAGCAAGTGCTTGCCATGGGGAGCTCAAAGCATAACTGTAAGAGAGTGAAAAGCTGCGAGCCATGAACTTGTGGTGAGAAACAGTAGAAAACGGTAGAAGTCGTCTCAGTTGGAGGTTACAACTGGTCCTCCACTGCAAAGCAATTGCATTTGATGCAGACGAAAGGTGAGACGTTAAGTAGAAAGTGGGAATTGAAATTGTTTCTGAAAGTACCAACAAGGTGCAGCTGCAACGCGGGCTTCCTTTTACCATGCTCTGCAGGAGGTAGCAAATTATTTTGGAACTGCCTTGTTTTGAGAGGGGGAAAAAATCCAACCAGCCAAAAAACTTTTTTTTTTTTTTTTGAAAAGAGATTCTGTTGAAAGCTGCTTTCAGCAACCGGCAGTATTTTTTTTTCCTTAGAGTGATGGAAATGGATGCGTAAACTAATTTTGAAGGGATCTTGATAGCAGGATCACCCTCTCACCCTCAGACCTGACGCTGGCAGCAGCAGATACCTGCAGAGGAAACCCTGTTTGAGTGGAAGGAGGAATCCCCGTGGTGTGAAGCAGAGCTAGTACTGAAGAAGGTGCAGAGAAAACTGGCCCATTTGTGGGTGAATCTAGACCTCCCTGTGACCCTCTGAGCAAAGGCCCACACCTGCGTCAGCTCTTCTGGGACCAGGGCAGTCAGTCCCAATGCCAAACTCTAAAAACCATCTAGAATAGGGGCACAAAACCACACGATATGAGGGGAAAAGCCATCCTTCATCGTCTGGGGAGGGCACCAAGAGGAATCTTGGAGTTTCCCACACTACCGTGGATTCTTGCATAGGATGAAGAAATTATCACCCACCTGTTTTTTCCACCTCACTTCAACCCACAGACAGACATAGTGACTGGGCTTAGGGCAAACACTGAGGACAGAGGAGTGACTTTATCACTAAAATGTAGTTGAAAATTTTAATTTAATGAAAGTATTGGTTGCCAGATCTTTATTTTTTTTAGTGCTGCTTTTATGTTGCCACCTCATTTTCACTGTCACCCATTGTTTGTTCTTGGCATTTGATGTGGTTTATTACTCAGAACCAGAGCTAATACATATTCAGCAGTCCACGTTCTGTTCTTTGGAGAAAGGACAAGTGATTAAGTGCCATATTTAACTGTCTAACCCTCAGTTTGAGAGAGGAGCAGGTGGCCATGAGAACAATACTTTCAAACAGGAAACTATGTATTTTATCTCTTAGTGCTTTTCTTCACTTGGCAGCTTGAGGCATACCTCAAGTTTCAGCCCTAGCCTAACTCTTGTCTAGATGGAAAAGTCAGCTTGAAGCAGAAAAAAGCTGTTCCATCAATTAGTAAGGATTTTAATGCCAGTGCTGGTGATGCTGGAGTTAATAGTGGGATGCAAGTTCCGCAATGTAAGTTGGGAATCATCGGCTCTTTATATAGTGTGACCAATTTGCTTATATTTTTACATGGAGCATTATTGTTAGTAAATTATTAGCTACTTGTTACATTCTCCTCTTGTCATGAAATTGCATTAGTTTAAGGCAACGCCTTTGGTTTTCCCTGGACACGGCTTCAGGTCCAGGAACCTATTCAAAGGCCGTGGATGCTGATCTTTGTGAGTCTTTGGGCTCTTTGCCCCACACTTGCAATATGACTTTGGACAAATCTAGTAACGTTTCTGGGGTACGTTTATTTGTCAGGAAGTCTTTGCCTCTGCCAGTTTTACTCATGCAGTGAGTAACCTTGTGATACACAGGTGTCAAGATTATTGAGCGCTCCTCACATTTGAGATCTTTGGATAAAAATTGCAATTTGCAAGTGAAAATTAGTATTGCTGATTAGGGTTATTTGATGAGAATCTCTATCGTGGGAGCACTGGAAGTCTTATGCTGGATCAGACATATTTCTTGGGCATGTTTAAAGCACCAGAAGTTCCACAGGAAGGTATAAGTGTCCTTTTTAATTTGTGCCTTTCTGTATTTCCAGTTCACAGGAACAGCCTGAGACGCTAATTTCTATAGGCTAATTGTGAGTTGTGGGAATAAGTATTTTCTTTTGAATCCTGAATAGTACCCTGTAATTGCAGGAGATGTTTGTACTGTATTATACTTTTATAAAATCTGTAGAAGGAAATTACCCATCAAACATAATTAATGGGCAGGTCAATATTTTTAAAGGTTATCTCACTGTGAGTATCATTAAGCATACACGACCCATGAAGATTCGTGTCTCAACTGCATTTCTTCATCTCTGGGTGTTTAAGTAAAACTTTTAGGAAGATTGATAATGCAATTTTATGTAATTTTTGGTGGATTTTTTTCTAAGATACTTCATTGTGCCTAAAATGAGCATTTTTTCACTTTTGTGCTTTGTTTTACCTGCAGATGATGTGGTTAAAGTGAAAGATGAATACAGTGAAAGAGAGGAGAGTGCTTTAAATTCAGAGCCTATGGAAAACGCAGAAGAATCTGAAATGCCTTACACCTATCCCAGAGAATATAATGACTATGAAAGCATTAAACTGGAAAGACACTCTGGTTCATATGACAACGTCAGGCCAGCTAGTGGAAAAATGAATTGTGATATCTGTGGATTAGCCTGCATTAGCCTCAATGTCTTGATGGTTCATAAGCGTAGCCACACTGGTAAATATCCCTATATTATTCTTGTAAGAGCTGAATACTGAAAGCCTAATAATTTGTAATCTCGACTACTTATTTTAAAGGAGGATACCAAAATCCAGATTTCCTTGTTCAGTCCTTGACACCACGTGTGATCCTTAGCGAGTTACTCACTTTTCTGTGCCTCACGTTACCCACCTTCCTTGTTATCAGGATTGAGTGTCAGTAAAAGCATGTTTATGAGGCATTTTAAGAATTTTGGATGAAAGGCACTATGTCATTTAAGTACTTCAGGCACAAACCGCAAGTTAGATTGGTTTTGTGCTGCCATTTCTAGTCTGTGTATGTATTTCTCTTTGTGCTATACTTTGGCAACAAACAAATGAGCATCTTAGATTTTGGCCTGCAGTAAGATAAGACAATGGTTTTTTTTTTTTTTTCTAAAAATTGCTAGCTTGTTGGAATCAGCCTCCTCCAGAACACTTACGTCCATGGAAAAACTGTACAGTCTTTTCCATAGTTGTACATATGTTACAAAAAGCTCTGACACCAGAGCTGCATATAACTCCCACTGAAGTCAACGGAAAGGCTGCGTGTGTTTCTATAGAAAGAAATTGATCCAGTATCTCATTCTTTCCTCTTCCAAAAAGGAAAGGGTTTGAGGATAGCATGATACCCACGTAACCATTAAATGTCCTTTTTTGTATGTCATTTTAAGGTGAACGGCCATTCCAGTGTAATCAGTGCGGAGCTTCCTTTACTCAGAAGGGTAACCTCCTCCGCCACATTAAACTACATACAGGGGAAAAACCTTTTAAATGTCATCTTTGCAGTTATGCCTGCCAAAGGAGGGATGCGCTAACAGGTCACTTAAGGACACATTCTGGTAAGTGACTTCAAAGACACTTCATGTGTTTTACATGTGTGTCACTAGGACACTAGGCGTGGAAAATAAAGTCAGCCAGCAAAGTTTGCTCAGCCGCTCTAGCTTTGAAGAGTCAACACATGGCAGTGAGCGCTCACGCTGCCCGCTGTGCTGATGGAACCGTCTCGGGACGTGGCTCCCACAGGGAAACCCGCTGTCACAGCCGTGTGCTGCGAGGAACGGCCAGCCTCGATACCTGCTTGCACAAAATAACTCCTTGGTATTTTCCAATGAGTGGAGCTAGCTGTGCCACAAGCTCCGGGTTGCACGAAGACACGCTTTGCAGGGACTTCCTTCCCTTCCTCTCCTGAGCTGCTGGGACAGCACTAGAAGCATAAGCCAGGACAGCCATGACTCTGTTGCCAGTTAACACCTCGATGTTGTGTAGTGCCTTTCATCTGAAGGTCTTAACATGCTCAACAAATGCCAGTGGTTTTTCTCAAGACTGGTGGGGTCTTCCATCCGCTTTACAGACAGGAGAAATGGAGGCACAGAGCTGCGGTGACTTGAATAACAAGCCAGGTGTAAATTGATTAATCTTAATTCCCCCAGTTCTGCAAGAGCCAGGTTGTGCTTACTTTTTGATTTCTGCATATCCTGTGTTACACAGGGGCCTAAAAAGAAAACATTTATTCTAAATGATAGATGTTATCTCTGCACTGCACTTTACAGGAAAAAAAAAAGTTCAACCTCACAACGAATCAAAGTTAAAAATGAGATTATCTGACATGGATAAATGAGATTCTGATTTCATCAAGACTCAGCGCAGTGGTGGTGACTGTCCCCCACCAGCACAATACTAAAAACATCATGCTTCAAACACACTGTGCGATACGGTGACTGAAGTTTTAAAGAGCTGGCTTATTAAACAGTATAGAGAAAATCTCTTCAAGTGAATCACATAAATAAGTGAACAATTGCATTAGCAGCAGGGAGTATGGTCCTTTTGCACAGTATACAATACAAGGCTAGTTATATTTGCGCTGTACAGGGATGGTATTTTGCCAGGGTGTGTTACAGGACGTCTGTTCACAAAACAGTAATGAGACAATTTAGGCAGCGCTTCCAGCCCCCGTGCATGAGGCACTGGGAAGGGCTGTGTGGATATCCTGCATTTCCAACAGGTTTGCTTTAGCTTAAATGAATTAGGAACATAATTTGCTTTACAATAAATGCCTTTGGAAATGAAATGAACCTCGCATACGGTTTTAGTTTGGTTGAACTGCATCGGTTTCATGAAATCCTTGAAAAATCCTGCGTAGGCAGGACCTAGGGCTGGCAGTTAGGACCGTTGCAGTCCCGGTTTAGCAGCGGTACAGTTGGTCTTCCCCAGGGAAGTTACGCCAAGAAAAGCTGGCAGCTAGAGCAGGGCTCCAGGAACCTGAGCTCCTGGGAACAGTGTCGAATTGTAAGCCCTCTTCTTTTCTAGCGCTGAGCTTGGGGCTGAAGAAGGCCTTGCAGGAGCTCTGCCTCTGCGGTGGCTTTCACCCTTATGTAACCCTCATTTTCTGATGATGACAGTGCTCGTAAACTGAATGGAAACTTGAAGCATTCTCCATGAGCTGAGTATGTGCTATTAGTAGCTATAGACTTGAATGTCAGGGAGACAGCGTTTTAGTAGTCTCTTGTGGTTATTTTATACTCCTCTCATTTTTCTAGTGGAGAAACCATACAAATGCGAGTTTTGCGGGAGGAGCTACAAGCAAAGGAGCTCGTTAGAGGAGCACAAGGAGCGGTGCCGTACTTATTTGCAGAATGCTGGCATGTGTGAAGCTGGTGAGTTTGTAACATTACAGTGGGTTTGGGTTTTTTGGTATATTACAGTGCTTAAAAAAGGGCATCTGGTAAGCTGTTAATTCACGGTCTGAGAACAGTTTTTACTACAATCGTTTCCGATAACCTAAGGGGCTGTAACCTTTTACAAAAGGGTCTGGTTTAACGCATCCCTCGGGCAACTGGTTAAAGAATGCTTTTATTTTAATCACTTTTTTATTTCACAGTTACTTTGAATAAAACCTCTAGAGTACCTTGTACACAGCATTTCTGTAGGTGACACTCACACTAAGTTAAATTATTCCTACATTAATGCTATTATGTGGCTTATTTTACCAGATGAGTTGATGCCCATGGTTGTTGACAACAGTTGCTCACGTGTCAGTCCGTTTGGTGCTTCCTTTTCTTTAGAATAAGATCTGGTGGTCAGAATCAGTTAGATTTGCAGAAGTTTTAGTGGCGTGGGTCTAGGGCATGGAAATGGGGTGGTATCCTGAAGGTCACTGGTGGATCAGCTTAGGAGGTAGCGCGAGGAAAGGGACTTCTTTAAGTATAGAGCTGTCTTTGAAAAAGGCTGAAGGTTAAGTGTATCAAAACACAGTTTTTCATATTTTCCTTTTCACGGTCTCAATGCTGCAGTTCTGAAAATACTTCCTTGAAAAAATAACTGCCGTAATCTTTGAGCCTGCTTCACCTGAATATTTTAAATCCTAAAATGAACTTGTGTGATTTAAGTCCCACAAGACACCAGTAAGTCAGGAAAGAATTTCTCTTCCCATTAAGAGTCAGGGAGTGGTTGTGACCTCCCAAAAGATGATACGGCTGATCTGTAGCAGAGCTGAGGCTGCAATTTCAGAATCCAGGTTGCCATTCTTTCGCTATGCAGCCTTAAAAAACCCAACCAAACAATACCTTTAAGGAGTCCAGCTTCCTAGTTTTGATTGTAAATTTCAAACAGAGTTTTCTTTACAAGGAAAATGTTAGACTGAGTTTACGGAGAAGATAACTAAAATATAAAAATAGAGAGATGACAGTGTTTACCAAGGCCCTTCAATAATTAAAAAAAAAGAGATTGTATTTAGTACATGATTATCACTCAGAGATTCTGCAGGCATCATCACAAGCTGGGCCTGAAAACCAGTTTCAAGACCCACTGATGTATGATGATAGCTCGTGGGTACGAGAGTTCTTAGCCTGTGCAGAGTGAGTAGGTTGGTGTATCAGGCTTTATGACACATGCACACACAAAAACCGCCACAAAGGCACAATGATTTAATGAAGTTAATGAGATTTGCAGTTTTTCATGGGCTATCTTATTTTCAGCAAATGACATGTTTTTTAGAGCATTAGTAAAAGTAAATGGTTATCAGACCGTCAGCAAGTTTTGGTTTTCATGAGAACCCATACGTATTGTAACTGTGGTTTTATGTTACAGTACGTACTCCCATGATGGCAATCACTCCAAGATGCCCACCACGTGAAAATGGAAAACATGATACCTACTATAGGTTTCTGCTTTTAAATGATTCTCATGGTTTATATTCATTTCACACTAGCAGCACTTCACTTATCCAGAATCTGCTCTGTAGTACTGACTGCAGTAGTGCAGCATGCCTTAAATTGGTCACAGAGGAAATGTGAATTTCCAGTATGACATGATGTGGCTGTACCCTATGCCTTTAAGGCCTTCGCACTTTGAAAAATATTGCAGTTTTTTTAGAGGAGTAGTAAGTTTTATGAAAAACAGGAACTCCAGTCTTGCTGAGCCATTTCCATTCAGTTCTCTGGTATCAGCACTATGTTAGGTGACAGAATCGGAGAGAGGGAAGGCTGCAAAGGACCTCAGGAGCTCATTTAGGGCGTTTGTTTTGGTTTTTTCCCCTAAGTGTAGCATTTTGCAGTTGTGTTTAGTAAACATTGTTTTTTGATTTCTGACCGTTTTCCTACTTTTGGTACTTTTGGTACTTTTCTGAAGTCCTTGCAACCTTCTCATGTGGAGCCATCTTTAAGAGGAGGTATGCGCTACATGCCAGCATCCAATAATTAATTAAAATACTGAAAAGCATCAGGACAGCAGGAACCATTCTAGTTGCTTTTTAGTACAAGGCTTGCATGTTCCCAATGCAGCAGTGTGGAAATATTTCTGAAATAAGGTTTTTATGTAACAAGATTGCTAGAGCGTTGCACAGTCCCTGATAACAATCTCTGGTCACATTGTTCTCATTGCACAATAACCCCCTCTCTGTTCCACTCTCCATTATTTAGTGACCACATAGAGATGCTACAGGAAGCAATGCCTCTAATTTGAGCTCCGCTTTGTACTTTAGGGTTTTGCTAACGATGCCCGCACGTTCTAAAAATTATACTCACATTTATGGTGTGACAGAAACCACATTGTGGAAACAATTCAGTTCAGGCTAAAGTGATGGTGTGCTCGTGTTCTGGGCTGGAAGAAGAGTATCCGCACTCCGTACGTTTACAGAACGACGTGCTGGCTAGGTGACACACTGTTTCAGAGAGGTGGCTCATCACCCAGCGATTACAAGAAGCCATACGTAGTCATCCATAATGGATAAATCACACTTGCACAAAATTTTTCTTCTGGAAGTGTTTTATAAACCTAAGATCCCAACTGAAACGTACACTCCACTGAGGTAGGCAACGGTACTCAGGAGCACACAGCCATCTCGGGCGGTGAGGAGGGAAGGCTGTAAGCGGTCGCTAGCGTTAGCTGAGCAGGAGAGGGTGACCCGCGCTTAAAAGCGGTCAGGACATTGGAGCTACACCCCATCCTACTGCTGTGTAAAACACAACGGTTAGGAGCTTGACTTCCCGTGTAATTCCAGAGGCACATCCAAGGGCACTGATCGGATCTGAAGAGGAGGGAAGAGGGCGATTCAGTTGGTCTGCAGTTTCTTCCAGGATACTTAGAGTGGTTTCAGTTGTCTTCTGGCCGTGCAGTGGAACCATTGGAAGCATTTAGCTTGCAGGACGTTTCAAGATCGCAAGCTGAAATAGGTTAAGCCCTTTGGAAGTCTAGATTTTCTTTATCACTATTCAGGTTTTTTTCATTGTAACTTTGAGCAAAGCACTTGACTGTTTCTGTCAGTCCAGCCTAAAATTTATTTTTAGGTACATGTTAAATAATTAATTCTTTAACCTAATGTCATGACATGCAGTGGAAACCTCCAGTGGGTAAGGGAACTGAAGAGGAAGACAGGGCATGATAAGTTCTCTCTGTCAAGAAGACTTTAGAGAATTTTGAGTGATTAAAAAAAAAGGTTTTCTAAATACTAAATATTCTTGAATTGTTTTACAAGTGATCCAGCAGAAAGAGGCGGGTGAGGTAATTTTAAGTTAGCTTTCGGGTAGAGAGCGCAGCGTTGCGGGAGAGAACCAGTGTAACCACCTGTGTCTCAGTGGGAGCAGATACTGTTTCCCGAAGGCTGTATTATGAAGACATTGTCAAAGACTTTTTGTGGCCCGTAAATAGAGATAGGGTTTTTTTCTTCAGGAAAAAATGGCCGTTAGGAAGGAGTAGAAAATCTTATCGTGGAAAAAAAAGACCCTCAGCATTAAAATAAAATGACAGAGAGACATCAAGCTGGAAGATTGATAATTACAGATGTCCCAGAACATATTATGTAGGTCAATAGTTACTGTCTCTTCAGCAATCTTGGCTGAGTAAAGACTATTGTTACCTCTGCAGGAAGCCGCTTGTCTGCCCTCTTGACACTAATTTAATAAAGTTCCCCTGGTGGCACATAAATTACACTGACAAGACAAGCAGTCACTGATACGCTACGTGTAGCTTCCAGTGTGTCTCCAGGGCTGGCTAAGAGGACTCACAGAAACTTCACTATTTGAGTTCTGACGGAAGGTAGAGAAAAAGATTCTGAAAATGCGTAATTAAAGCTTTAATAGAGCATGAGTGCAACTCATGAAGGTAAAGACTGAGAAAAAGAGGAACTAAAAGAATAAGAAAAATGAAGAAATGGTAGGGACCAGAGAGCTGCTTTTATGACATGGATGAATTGTGCTTGCTTTCTTTTTTTTTTCTTTACAATGTAAATTTTTGTTTGTTTTATTATCTTGTTCAGGGTAGTTCCGAGTTGTTGGGATTTTTAAAATTTAAATTACTATTATTAATGACTTATGCAATGATCCTGTCAAGATTACAAGCTTTCTGAGTTAGGGGTAGTTCAAACCTTGAGCTGCAGTTATCTAAAGATGTTATAAAGAGATCAGAAAGCGTATTGCAGGTTTGGGAGCATAAGAGTTGAACAGAAGTTCTGAAATTAAAAATCCCATGACATTATTCTCAAGAATTAAATAGAACTTCTGGCCAAAATCCAAATGCATGATTATATTCTACCTACCTAACTTTCCCTTGTAGTTTCAACTTAATCTGATGTTTTGCCTCACTTTATGTAAACTCTTATGTAGCGTCTTGGTATTTCATGCTGGAAGCAGATGTGTTTTAGCAGTTGATGAATATATTTATGTATAATTATGTTTATTTATGTATCTCTAAACATACTAGAGTAATTTGGAATAAAAATCAGACTAGACAAGCAGTGTGTTATTAGCTTTCAGGCATTGTGTGTGCATGCCCTCTGTGGTTCTGGTTATCATGTACATCATCGGGTTTACAGCCTGATGAAACAGGACTAAGGTAGCGTTGAGTGGAGCCCTGTTATCCCATCCATCCTGAGTCATATTCGTAGCCAGCATTTGTGGCACCGAGTACTTATGAAGCACTGTACATTTTCAAAATGCTGAACAAACATTAACAAATAGTTCTGGCTGAGGTTTGGTGAGTCATGGTTTGTACTGACTGAAACTCATATGATATCAATAACAGCAATAATAAACAAGTAAGGAGGTGACTGACTCTGAAATGCACAGGGAAATGCTGCACACTGAGCTATGGAAGGATGATACTGCATTTTTGTCACTTGCTGTACTTAGCAAACTGCAATTTAAGTCCAATACTTAACAAAACTGCATCTAGCAGGACTGAGGTGATACCAAAGTGCTTGTATCATTTTCCTCTGGCATTTTCTTTGCTCTCTTTTATGTAGATTATGCTTCACATATTTAGGTATGCTAGTGCAATAGTACAGTAACGCAGCGGCCAGGATTCTTTCCCGGTGAGATCTGACCTTTTGTATTACCTTGGGAAAGTAAATCACCCTTCCTTGTCTTCGTTTTCCTCTACTTAGATAATAACTCTTACAGGCATGAGCGGTCTCTTGAAGCGTGTCTAGTTTTCACCACAGTGGTCCCTAATGCTGAAACTGTTACTGCTACTATTTAATATAAAAGTACCACTACCGGTACTTTGTTCTTCAGGCAAGAGCAAGCTTTTTGGGGGGAAGCCACAGCGGTTATATTCAATATTAGTCTGGCAGTAGTGATATGATGTGGCAGTCCTTCAGCTTGGCTGATCCCGCTCAAAAGCCTGTGCAGCCTCGGCGAGGTGAGGGCGAGCAGTAATTTCCGTGAAATGGTGGGCACTGGGGAGCTAAAAACGGCTAAAGGAGCGCTCTGGAAAATGGGAACATCCTTAAAACAGCCAGTGGCCCAGTCTCGAGGGAGTGGTCACAGGGCACAGGTACTTTTCCTAAAATTAGAAATTCTGGAGGTTGTAGTGAGCTTTAAAACACCTAATGCTTACAAGCATGGCAGAGAAAAAACATTCTTAATTAGTTTTAGCTGTAGCATTTAGTGATAATGACATCTGAAAAAAAAGTGAATGTTGAAAGATTATATTATTTTTATTTTAATGGACCATTGATATATTTTAGACAAGTTTCTCAGTGATTAGTTAAGACTGGTAGCTAAAAAGCGTAGCAAGAGCACTGAGCCTTACAGTGAAGTTTTGAAGTGCTGTGCCAGTCTGCAGGTGTCAGCCAGTCTTACTCAGAATAGAAAAGAAAGGCTGACGGAGGTTATATCTCCATCTACATTTTGTAACTAACCCTTCCAGCCAGTTTATTTTGCACTTCCTCTTGCTAATGAAGATACTGGGTTTGTATGGTTTATGCTCTCCTTGCATGAGCTCAGGACTGCAAGATCAGTGTCTCTTTCTGTGCTTGATTCCACTGACCGCAACTGGTGCCCAAGACGCAAAGAGCAAGAACGACAGAAAAAACAAAACAAGTTTACATCAGATCTCCAAACTGTTTCCTCCCAGTTGGTGTGGCAAACTCCGGAGATTAAACCATTCATCTCTTCCTTTTTTTTTTCTTCTTTTTCTTTTTTTTTTTTTCTTTTCACATTTTCCAAACTAGCAAGCGTGGAGGCAAGGCACATCAAGGCAGAGATGGGGAGTGAAAGAGCCCTTGTGCTGGACAGGCTAGCAAGCAACGTGGCAAAGCGAAAAAGCTCAATGCCTCAGAAATTTATTGGTAAGAACAAAAAACCTTTTCATCTGCAACAGTTAAATATGTGCAAGTTGGTAACCTATAGTACAATGCCTCTGCTTATTTTAAATATCCTTCTTGCGTTTATAATCTAATCTAATACAAAATAATATAAATAAAGTAACTTGGATTAGTTTGATATGTTTTTAGTGATTTATTGTAGGGTTTTGATTAAAATAAAAAGAGTATGTTCTGTTAGATACTTGAACTGGATGGGAGCTACTGTTGTGCTTTGTGTCTATTTGCGTAGGCAATTTATAAATATATGTTATGAGCTTCCATGTGTTGTTTTCTGTACCTGTGCATGTGAAATGTTCTCTGCTAGGTTCTTTACAGGAAAAGAACAGGAAGGCTTAATGCTGTTAAGAGCCGAGTGCTCTTTCTAGTCAGCAGGAGTTGGAGACACTTGCAGGATGCATGTGTGGAATAAGGCCTAAAGACAGAAAAGTATTGGATTTCTGTTAGTCATCCTGCTGAGTCTGGATATGATTAAAAAATATCAAATCCTTTCTTGTGGTAATTTAAGCAACGAGATGTTTCCATAGCATTTTCTTTGCATTTAATTTTATATGATCAGAGTTTTGCATGCTAGGGATGTTAAATACTAGTTTGGCAGGTTTTGTGTTTCAGTGAACGCCTGATCCTCTTGGCTAGTCTTATTTCATTAACTTGCCTTTTAAGAAAGTAAAATGCAACTCTTGTGTCCCGAGCAAAGACCTGACTTAGCAGTTATGTAATATTCGTGCTAATAATGCCTCATTTGCTATATTCTGTATGGTTATAAAAGGTTCTGAGCTCTTATTTTGCTCCATACAAATGTTACCTTCAGCACAAGGGCCGGTGTGGTGGCTGGTGGTGTCACACATGACTGGGGAGGGGAGACGTGTGGGGCTGAGCGTGCAGGCAGGGATCGGCCGCTCTCAGACAGACCCACCTGGCAGAGGGATGTTCTGAGGACCTGGCTTGAACGTCCAAGGGCCAAACCTAGGTAAAGGTATGCTGCTACAGCCATAAAAGCAACTTAATTTTTGAAGGTAACGTAGCTCTTACCAGATTCGGTGGGTAGCACTGGATTTTCATCTATGAAAACCGCTAACTTTTATTTAGACATCTTAATACGGCTTTAAAAAGGTCACCTTTTTATACAGGAGTGAAGTAACACCAGCACACTCCATCTGAGTGCCTTCGGGTACTTAATATTGAAACTGTTGACTGTGTGATTTAGACCTTACATGCCATGCTGTGATTCAAACAGTAATACTAATGCAAATATTTTTCAAAATCTTCAGCTTCCTTTTTTTTTTTTAGCACTGAGATCAGCTTCACCCTGTCTTGTTTTACAACTGCTACCAATTCAATCTTTATGTATTTTATTAAACACATGCTGCAGCAGGACGCAACCGCTCAGCATACGCCTGAAGTCAAGCAGTAGTGTTGTTCTGATTGTTTTACGGGGGCACTAGTCACCCTGTGGAATAGATCCTTTTTTGATTTGTGATTATGCTCAGTAACATGGTCTGCAGATGGCATGAGCTGATCCCGCGTCATGCGAGGGGTTTTGTGGAGAAGCTGGAGGACCCAGGGCAATTTGCCTAAAAGAACAAAATAATCAATTTCTGAAACTTACTGCTTTTCTAGAACCTGTGTGATTGGCATGTTCTTGTTAGGTGACGTGTGAAAAAATTACTCACTTGGTCCCTTTTATCCCTGGGAAGTACGTTTGCAAGAGCGGTTTGTCCGACCTTGATTTGACTTCTGTGACTTTCTGAACTGTGTGTGTAGGAGTGCAAATCTGCCAGGACAGCTTTGTGATTTCTTGGGAAACGGCGTTCTCAGAAGGGCTGCTGATTTTTCATTTTGTCAGGAAGAAGGGATAGAGATGTATACTAACAAGGCATCTTTGTTTGGCTCACTCCTGTGAATGAAGTCTATTGATCAGGAAAAAAACCCCTTTATTATTATTTGAGGGCTCTACAGAGATTCATACATGCACCAGGAGTCTTGCCCACTTTATTTTTTCACATTTTCATCTTCAGCAGCTACCTCGTGCGCACAAGTGTAAGTCTCAAATAGGGACGCAGATCAGCAGCCCGTGTACTTGGCTCTCAATCTCTACACTAGGGCCCCCCTTCAGCGGTTTCTCCTGCAAAGATTTTGTCCTCAGCTTTTCCTTTATTTACAAGGGAACAAGGATTTGAATGGAAGCTTATGATTTCGTGTTTCCTATTTTGCTGTGGATTTCCATTTTGTGTGTATATAGACCAAATATACAAACCCTGGCTTTTTGTACTTCCTGGTTTGATTCACGAACAGATATTTAAAAAAGAAAACCAAAAATTGGAAAGAGCCCAGCAGAATGGGTACCTGTGCTGGGGTACTTTGCTGCTGCATAAAGGGGCTGTATCTTCAGTTGACGCAAGGCGAAGTAACAGAGCGGTCAGGGCTTTACTGCCAGCTTACACCAGCTGAGTATCTTGATCCACAGACTTCTATTTCTTCCTTTTTAAAAAGAAGTGCTCCCTGAGACCAAGAATAAAAAATCTATTTCCCATCGTGGTAAAAGTGCTGGTGCAGTTCTGACACGGTCACAACCACCATGATCCCCCAGCGCGCGCAGTCTAATGAGAAATGGCCCGCTTTGGTTAGCGCAGCGGCAGGAAGCAGGTTCACTCCCTGTTTCCAGTGTCCACACCTCATCAGGCTGCAAAAATCTACGTACATTTTAGAGTAAGCGAAGCATCACTGAGCAGCACATGAGTATGTGTCGTACGCTATGGCTCATGTGTGAATTCTGAAGGGGAAAGCTTTTCCATTGCACTGAGACAAAAAAAAGCAAAAAAAAAAAAACCAGGAAAGATGTTCTGCTAACCAGTGGCTGCTTTGCAAATGGACACTAGAGAACCTGTAAATTTGATTTTTAATGGAGTGTTTTCTCAATAACTTTGTGGCACTTCTGCTGGAGATGGCAGCTTAACTCAGAATAATCGATTACATTGTCCTGCCAGCTGCAGAGATAAAACATCAACTGCTTTCGGCACAGTCCATCTTCCTCATCCCCCAGTCCCCGTATGCTCCTTTCCCTTTTTCTAAATCACTGAGACCAACTTTCTCCTGACCGATTGCTGTCGGTTTTGAGTGAAGCACCGGTCTGGCTTTTTGTCTCTTTCCATGGAAAGCTTTGCTGTCTTTCACTGAGGGGAAACAAAATAAACAATGAAGAGTGTCGTGTCCCCCCACCTCCATCTGCGTGACTGTGCTACGGTGCCATAGCTTGGCATTCTGGATATATGATTAGCACTTTCTGTGGCACTTTCATGCAGATTCAGCCTACCTAAATATAGGCATCTTACTGAGGTACCGAAATCAGACGGATGTTTGCCTTGGGGTGTCTGCTGAGCCAGTGGTGGGGGGGAGAGCGAGAGCGAGAGAGGGGCCATTCTTTATGTAATGCCTTTTCCTCCCAAAGTATCTTAGAAATGTCACGCTCTGGTTTACAGCCTCATTTCTTGCCCTCTCCTATAAGGAGTCGGTATCTGACACGCCGTGGCCTTTTAAAAGTGTACAGCAACACGATGCGTTGATGTATGTCAGAAGAGCTTTTGGGTATTTGTTTTCACCTGATATAACTGGTAATTTAAGTGAGACAGAATGGGCTATTGTGGGGGCTTTAAAAAGCCACCAGTACAGCGGAATAACAGAATGCTGTGCGAGCCTCCGTGATCAGATGTTGCCTTTTTTTGTGTCTTAAATTATAAGAGTGAATCCTAAACCAAAATTTATAGGGAGTCTTGTCTATTTTTGCTTTTGTTGCGCCCCCTTTTTTAAAAAAAAAAATAATTCAAATTTGTTCACATCTCTCACTTGCCTGGAGCTGGTTTTATGAGTCACATAAATGTGCTATATCGTTTTGTTTCCTTCTGTGTAAAGTTGGATAGCAAGTTTTGTTGAGGGTTGGAAGCAGTTACACTCTTGTGGTTCACTAACCTTTTTGAGTGTTTTATAAGAGAAACGTGAGTTCCTGGTTTTCTGCCTCTGCAGTGAAACCTAATGAGTTTCATATACATTGAGTCATGGTGTTGACAGGTGACTGATAAACATCTGCGCTACTCGAGTTACCGTAACTAGAAGATTAGTGGATCTGATGTTTGCAAGTCACTTGCACGTGAAACATTTGGTCTGGTCCATTTTTTTAAAAAGCTATGAACAATTTTATGTTTTCTGTAACCACAGAATTCGGTTACTTATTTCTAGACATTCATCAAAAAGGTGACTTTAGTCCTTTTGGGGTGAGGGTTTTATTTCCTCCCTGCACCTGGCATAGGGCAAACTAGCTGCGGCGTGCTGCTGCCCAGCCCACCCTCCGTGCCTTAGTCCTTGCTGGAAGAGGCGTGAGTGGAATTTCAGGTCCAGCCTCTCGACTCTCCTCCCGTTCTGTCTCGTCTAGAGCTTTCAGAGCCCCAGCACACCCTGAGAGGAACATGTTTCACTCCTCTTTCGCTAGCCCCATATCAAGTGACCCTAAATGTGTTCTTCTGTGCAGATGTACGGAGCTGCCAGTGTCAGGTTATCTGAAAACTTGTGTCGAGTTCAAAGAAACCAGACGCAGTGCAGAGGAAGCTGTAGTTGTCAGAGGACAGTGGGGAAAATTGACTTTGGTGTCCAAGGACATATAAAAGAAGACTCTATCAGATGGGTAAAAGCAGCGAGAAGTGCGTCAGATCTCAGCCGGCACTCGTCTTTGCTGTTTCTGTTAGAGAGGGGCACGCTTCTCGCGGGACAAGGCAAGAACGACAGGTTGCAGTCTCGGTACTGCAAATGGGCTGGTTTGGTTCATCAGCCATTAACTCTCTCACGAGTGTTTTCATTAATGATTATTTACCTTTTTCTAGAAAAAAGATGAGAGAAGTTAACCTATGGAAGCTTTGATAATATTCTTTCCTTGAAGTCCCACAATAATTAAAAAAAATTAGTGATGATTTGTCCAGTAAGTATCCTCACCACCTCCTCTATTAGATTCTTTTGCTTTCAAGCCTGGGCTTTAAAAAAATAACAAAACCCCCCAAGCCCCACCGAAAAGCTCCTTGTGTATATCAACGGCCTCTTTCAGCAGAGAACATTTCATGCTACAGAGAACATTTCTATGTTACTTTCCAGAAACTACTGGCATTTAGGAAGGGCATCACAGAGTTCAAACACTTCTTTACTCACCCAGGTGATTTAATGCCCCTCCTCTCTTGCAGGTGAGAAACGACATAGTTTTGATGTTAACTATAATTCAAGTTTCATGTATGAAAAGGAAAGCGACATAATGCAAGGACGCATGATGGACCAGGCCATAAACAACGCCATCACCTACCTTGGGGCTGAAGCCTTGCGCCCTCTTGTGCAGACCCCCCCAGCTCCCACGTCCGAAATGGTCCCCGTCATAAGCAGCCTGTACCCCATACCGCTGACCCGCTCCGACGTGCCCAACGGCAGCTCGCAGGATGTGGAGAAGAGCCATGCCCACCTCAGGGACAAAAGCCTGTCTTCCGACAGAGGCCTTTCCCCAAATAACAGCGGCCAAGACTCCACAGACACTGACAGCAACCACGAGGAGCGGCAGAATCCCACCTTCCATCAAAGCCAGATGACCCCTGCTCAGGCTCGCAATGGCCTCCAGTCCTTGAAGGATTTCCCAAGGCCGTATGACATAATCAAGCCACCTGCCATATGCCCCCGCGATGCCTTTAAGGTCATCAACAAGGAAGGGGAAGCCATCGGGGTCTACCGGTGCGACCATTGCCGTGTCCTCTTTTTGGATTACGTGATGTTCACCATCCACATGGGCTGCCACGGGTTCCGCGACCCCTTCGAGTGCAACGTCTGCGGGTACAGAAGCCACGACCGATATGAATTTTCCTCACACATAGCACGAGGAGAGCACAGAGTAGTGCTCAAATGAAAGGACTGCTTTTCCAAGGTCAAAGGCTTTGTGTTAGAGGGGAGGGTTGGTTGGTTGGTTGGTTTTTAATTAGTATGAAGAAATTTCTTAAGTATTTTTCTATGCAGTTTTTAAGTGAGTGTCACAGGGAGGTGTGACACCTTTTTAAATATTCTATTTTTTTTTTTTACAAATAATTCAGTCTTCTGTAGCATCTGTGCCTAGCTGCTGTGGTGAGTGGTACTGTACAAAATACCAGGAGCAGAGACCGATTTTTATATGAATTGTATTTTTTTGAAAATTAAGAGCCATTTAGGATGTTTTTATTTTTTAATGTGTGTTTGTTTTTATAATGTATGCTTTAACTCAGCGCAAAAGGTTTTTATGCCCTGCTGCCAGTTTCCTGCTTGGTCAGATGTAGAGTCAGGAGTACGTAGTAGGAGCTTTTTCTAGCTGTGACAATCCCTATGGTTTTCAAATGGCTGATCACCAAAACAAGGAAAACGTGCGTCTGGGAGGGATTATTAATTCCTCTTTAAAGGTTTTCCCCTAAGTCTTCAAGAGCATGTGGCCCCACAACACTTTCATTTTTCTTACCCCTCTGTTCACTTTCTTTAAAGTCACTCCCACATGTGTCTTACTCAGTAATAGCAAAATAAGAAATGAGACCTATTTTGGGGTTGGGGCTTTTTAACAGTAGGCATTTTTGGGATACCCAGTGAGATCTCTGGTTGGCTCATCCATGCAGTCTGGGGGAAATCCCGATTTTCACCGACGGAAAGTCCTCCTTTCTGATGGATGCCGAGAAGGAGGACGAAACTGCGCTGCGCGTTGTGCCCCCGCCTTGCTCCTGCTCAGCTCCAGCAGCAGAACTGGCGGCTGTGCCATCCGGTCGGCGGCCAGCCCTGGCACGCAGCTTCCCTGTGGAGCGCGGATGGCGCTGGGCTCGGAGCGGGAGTCACCCTGGCCTGGCAGCAGACACCGTGAGAATCTGCATACGCGAATGTGTGGGAGCTGACAGCTCAATCACACCGTCTGGTTTTACGTGGGGATATCCCTCGGAGTGAAATGTGCTGTTTTGCAAAATGAGTATTTACCATTACTTTGAAGCTGGTTTTTAAAATAGTTCTTTTAATCTAATCATTGCTCTGCAGCTGTATTATTAGTCACTGTGCTGAAGATATGAATTTGATAGCAGATTTGCTGAGTGAATGTTTATTCTTTGCCAAGTATTTTTGTATAATGTAGAGTTAAGTGTGTTTTGATGGACATTTTGCATCCATTGTATGCTTTGATAGCTACGTTGCTTTTGTAGTTTTTGAATGTTGCCGTGCCAATATCCGTGGTGATCCACCTGTTTCCATGAGGGAAGGCCGGGGCGCAGAGACCCAGGTGGAGTGCCAGGGTCAAGAAATACTGAATTTTATTCCTCCCTCTGACCTGGGCTCACTCTTTTGGCTCAAATACTTTCTCCCTCCCTGAATTCTAAGGTACAAAAAGGAAAATTATATTCATTTTTCCCAATAAGTGTACGTCTGAAGAAGGATAAAGTAAATCTGCAGAGCGCTTGAGTATGTAAAGTGCTGTAGAAGTGCTAGATCCTAGATCCTGCTTATCCCTGGGGGAAGGAGAACTCTTTTGCAACCTGGCGTGATGTTATGTGTGTGGTTATAAAATAGGTTTAGGATCTTTTCCAATAACCGGTTTCCTGTCACAAGGCACATACAGTGAGCTGGTGGATGTTGGTTCTTCCCCAACAAATACCCATTGTCATGGTGCGACCAACGGTCCTCCTGCGAGCGAGGCTGCAGTTCCACCAAGGGCTTAACCCTTGCGGTCATCCGAGGACTGCCTGGGCTTGGGAAGGCTTCAGCCCATTCCCTGCTTCGGTTAGCATAAATCGTTCCATCACTCCATCTCTCCTGCTGCCTTCTCCTGGGGGAAGCGACTGAGTTACGTGCATGGTCGTGGCTGATGAAAATGCTCCTCACGGTTCAA
Organism: Chionis minor; assembly: GCA_013398295.1. Taxonomy (NCBI): domain Eukaryota; kingdom Metazoa; phylum Chordata; class Aves; order Charadriiformes; family Chionidae; genus Chionis; species Chionis minor. Next base: position 6,165 of record VZSF01010143.1, on the reverse strand, counting down.
CAGAAATGAATACGGTTACGCATAGTAAAACGTAACTTGTCGTTTGCACAGGAAGCTCCTCAGATTGCCGAATGTGTGTCATGCAGCACCACCGGCTGCTTTCTCACGCCGCCACCCGATCCTTGAAAACACTCTCCAGGCTGCTTTCCCCCTCCTCACTTCCCGCCTGGCGGGGCTTCAGCCTCCTGCCCTGGCTTCCCAGCAAAGGTGAGCCATCGGCCTCCGAGCAGCTCGGCGTGAGCAGCGCTGTGGGAGTTTTGAAGGGAAAGAGGGAGGTTTTCACAGTGTCTGGCCTAGACGGCACCATTTCCCCACCACTGCTGGGGCCGAGTCCTGATTTCGAGATAGGCTGCACCAAAAGAAGCTCCCTGCTGCGTCCGGAGTTGGCGAGCAGTAACCTCCTCACAGCTCTGCTGTTGAACGATCGCATGTTGTGGAATTTCAACCCAGTCGTTTATTAAAAAAAAAAAATGTATGTTTTTATGAGTACTGTTTATCTGCTGTGTGATGCTCACCAGGCGCCTGCCTGCGGCTCCCCGAACCGGCCCTGGCTGTGTCCTGGGAGCGGGGCTGGAGAGCCGGATGCATCAGCCCCCTCCCTGTGCCTCCCGTTGCGTCTGGGGACCTCGCTGGTGTGGTGGACCCCATCCCACCCCCAGCACCCTCCCACCCGTGGTGGGCCGAGCCCTGGCTGCGCTGGCCAGGGCGGGCAGGAAGCCCCTTGGGCTGTGCCCGTGGGTCTGGAGCAGGTGGCCGAGCTCAGAGGAGCTTTGCAAATCCCTTCATCTGGGGAAAAAGGAAGGGGGGGAAAAACTTGCTGGTGTGTGTTGTGAGCCCGATTGATTCTGCTCCTGGTTTGGTTATTTCGGTACGAAACAAATTTCTGTTTGGACCGTTGTCTTTGAACACACTCCAGCCAGCTGCTCCGTCTGTCTCGCTTGGTTTCTTTATTTACTGCTGAATTAAACCTAAACAGCGGGCAGCCAGGGGAGGCTCAGGAAATGGGCTTTTAGCATGAAGAAATGAGCCTCTTGTGCTTAAAACTTTATTGAATTTTTAAAAAATTCCAGTAAACTCTCAGGTACGTAATAGTTGAAGGGACGCCGGGTGCTGTGCGGTGTTTTACTGCTCTCCCACACCAAAGTTCGTTCCCTACAGCCCTGAAAGCAGCGGTGATTCCCAATGCTCAGAGCCGGGAAGTGATGGGCAAGCGCTGGCTGATGAGCAGGAGTGAGCTCCGGGGAGTGGGTGCGGAGTGCCGGCGCTGGAGCTGCTTGCGCCTATCGCCTCTGGGATCTGTTGATCACAAAGATGTGATGAAACCTGTGACCAGCATGTAGCACTTCCAGCCAGGGCTGCCGAGCTGATGGCGATGGCTGCGGTTAGCAGCACACCATCTAGTTACTCAGTGGAGTGCTCATACACTCCGAGATTTAAAGATAATGGGATCTGCTCCTCTAACTGCTGAAAAATGGTATTGCTCTTCAGTTTTGGTTAATAGATGAACGATATGGTCCAAGGAAATGCCCTTCTCTGATCTAGGGCTGCCGCCGGCTTTCCGTGTCTCCCCAGTGAGCTCAGAACAGGCGTTTGAGGGAGGGAAATGGCCCAAATTCGCCCCGGTAGAGAGGAAGCGATTCCCACGGGGTGTCCTGGGCGCTGCACCGAGTGTGCGGGCAGGCAGCCACTCCCGGCCCCGGGACTCGCTCCCTGCGACGTGATGTGTCACCGAGCGCCGTCCTCCTCGCCCTGGTGTTGCCGAGCGCAGTCATAGCGAAACTGGGCTCTGGTAGAAGCGCAGAGGAGGCGGCGGCCTTGGCTGGGTGCTGAGCCGCGGCACTGGCAAATGCTTGCGGCCAGTTTCGCGCCCGGGATCCCAGGAGATCGGCCGGCGATGCCGGGCGGGCGCGAGGGGTGCTCAGCACGCTCCCAGGAGTCCCCCCTGCAGCCAGCGCGGGCGAGAGGGACGTTTGGGAAGGGGGCGGTGGAAGGGGCACGCGCCCCTCAAATTCCTCCCCACGCAGCCATGCTCTTGCCGCTCCTCCCGGCAGGGCCATTGGCGATGGCCCATGTCCCCTGTGACTGGCATGGGGACAGGTCTGCTCCCGCTGCCACCACGCAGGGTGAGGGCAACGCTCAGCCCCATGTGCCTGGAGCCGCTCCTGAAGCCGCTCCTGAAGCACGGCCGCTCCAGCGGGCGCGCGGTGGGCTCAGGGTTTCCGTGAGGTGACGGGGCCTGCGCCTACCGTGCCGGAGCACATCAGTCAGACGGAAACATCCCGGTGGGTGCGGAGGGTGGAGGCTCACACCAACCCTCCCGCAGCCCTTTTTTAGCAGCTGTTTTAGCAGGTTGACGTTGTTCACGCTTATTTCATACTCTCCCGACATCTTTTATCACAAGAAGCTGGACAGGCTTGAAACACAGGAAAGGAAAAAAAAAAAAAAGGGCAGAGGATCCTTTTTTTTCTTTCACCTCCACTTCCTTCCTCGCCTGGGTGAAACGCAAGTGCCAAGAGTTATTTTCCCCTTGCTGTGACGCTGCCAGGTAACTGAAGGACGGGGTGAAACTGCCGGCACTCGCAGCCCCGCGGCCGCCGAGGGGGCTTGGGGCCGGGGGGCAGCGAATCCCCAGCCTGGCTTGTCCCTGAACACCGGCTGGTTTGGTGCGGAAACCCGCCTCGGCCCTCTCCTGCCTGGAACCAAAACCCCTTTAAAGCACCAGACTTATAAAACCCTTCGGTTGGTGTTATGACAGAGAGATCCTTATCTGCTGATATGCTGTAATTGTGATAGGGCAGAGAGGAACTCGTTTCCCCCGTCGTGTCGAAACACGCTTTGTAACGCCTGAAAAATCCTATAAAACTGCTGGGCGCTGAACTGCATCCTCTGAGCATCCCGGCCGGCTCCTGCTGCCCCTCGGGGACCCGTCCGGCACAGGGAGCCCAGCAGTGCCGGGAGGGGAGAGGGGTGAGGGAGGACTGAGTCACCGCTGCCGCCTCCTCGTCCCAATTCTCCAGCCTTTCACTGACTCACGCTGCCCTGCGCCGTCCCGCCAAGGACCCGCCGGCATTTTGCCACCCTCCACATGGGCTGGGCGGCTCTGCCGGGCTCCCGCTGCCCCCAAAATCCGGGGGACAAGGCGCGAGCGGGGCACGGGGCCACCTCTGTGCCCCCTTCCCTTGGGGGGCTGAGTGACAGCGTAGGGCGGCCACCGCCGGGGCCTTTGCCAACGCTGGCGCTGCCCACGGGGACTTTGCAGCCCCGGCGCTCCCGGCTGCGCGTCCCCACGGGACACGCGGGCTGTCAAAGCAGGGTCACCGGCGGCACCGTGATGGGGGCAGCAGGTTCGTGTCACGCCTGGTGCCCCCCCCCCTCGCTTCGCCAGGAGGGAAGTGAAGCCCCCGGGGAGCCGCGTGCTCCCGCGCCAGCGAGCCATTCCCTCGGCGGGGTTATATCTGGCACCACATTTGCATCGCAGCAAGCCGCGCACCTGGGCGGCCAGCAAAACCCTCGGGGGAGCGAGAGCACGGGGAGCGGCTGACAATTGTCACACGCAGCCTCGCCGGGGAAAGGAAAGTCCCGACAGACGATTGTTTTTAGAATAACCTGCTTTCCGACCCCAGCGGCTTCGGCCTCTCGGGCAGAGCCTCCGCCCCGGCACCCGGCGGGGCTGCAGCGAGGGGTGGGATGGAGACGATGCTCCTCGGCTGGGAACGGTGCTCCCAGGTCCTGCAATGGTGTTCCACGACCAGGGAAGATGCTCCCAGGCTGGAGATGACGCTCCTCAGCCGTAAGCATGACCCAGGTGCCCCCCGGCGCTGGAGGAGCCCCTGACCCAGCCCAGGCTGCAGCAGCTCCCTCTTCCCCCACCGCCTTCCCCGGGACCCCCATCCCGCCGCGGACGCTGGTGAGATGGGCTGCAAGCGGGGCTGAGGCCATCGCAGTGCTGCTGCCCCCCGACACCCACCGCCCCCGAGGGCTGTTGGGGGACGATCCTGCTCCCCCCTTGCTTCCCCCATTGCTGCTTCCCTGGGGACTGGGGGACACCGTGGGGCTGAGGGTGTCTGGGGGCTCCTGTCCTCCCTCAGCCCCATTTCCCATGGCTGACACTCTGTGCCGGGGGGGCTGAGCCGCAGCCAGGGGCCCCCCTGCTCTGTTGCTCCCTGGGGCCAAGTGCAGCCCCCCCGTCCCTGCCCCCCGGAGTGGAGAAAGTTAGTCAAATCTGCAGAAACCGCAGCGAGGGGGGGGGAGGCTGCGTCTCTGCCGCCACTTTGATGTCACCCCTGCACGTCCCGCAGGTGCTGCGCCGTTGCCATAGCCCCGGGGCCGCGGCCCCCACTACCGCTTTGCCATTAACTTGTGCGAGAAGGGAGGATAATGCAAAAATATTTCCTCTTGCCCCCCCACCCGCCGTCCTGTCCCCAAGGTGCCCGGAGCCGGCTGAGCCCGGGGAGGCCACGTGCGTGGCACGGGCTGGTGTATGGCGCTGCAGCCGCCAGCCAGCCCCTCGCACCCGGGGCTGGGGGTCCTGGTAGGGTTTGGGGGGGGCTGCACCAGTGACGCCGCGTCCGTGCCACACGTGCACCCCTGCACCCTCCATCCTGGGCACCGGCGAGGTGGCGGCGCGTCCCCAGCTCCGGTGCAGCCGCACCGGGAAGCACAGTGGGAGCCAGGAAGGTTTCTGAGAAACGGCCCCGCGGCGTTGAATCATGCCGGGCCTCCCTGCGGTTTCCCCCTGCTCTCACCTCCCGGCGCAGTCACGCCAGGCACCCACACGCGAGCACCCTGCGCCCAGCCTGGGGGGCGGCACGGGCTGCAGCCCCCGCCTCACCAGCACCCCCTTGAGCTGGAAGGGACCCCCCAGGGCAGTGCGAGGTGCTGGGGTCCCGCTGGCGTGCCTGCTCCTGGTGCTTGGCATGCACCCGTCCTGCACCCGTCTGCACCGTCCTGCACCCAGCAGCCCTGCACCCTGCTCCCAGCCTTCACCGCGCAACCCACGCCCACTCAGCGCTGGTCCCTGCACCCCCTTTGCACCCCACCCCGTGCACCCCCAGAACACACCGCGCACCCTTCGTGCCCTGCTCCCCTCCCTGCACCACCTCCTGCACCCAGCGCTGCACCCCAGCCGCCGCCGCGGTGCCCTGCAGCCCGCCGTGCTGCCCCAGTGCCGGGGGGCTCAGTGCCAAAGGAGGGGTGACACCGTCCATCATGTGGGAACCCCCCCACGGGGCATTGCCGACCCCGCAGGAGAGCCCAAGGGGGAGGAGGACACAGCCATTGCTGGTGGCCAGGGAGAGGGGCAAACGGGCCAGGACCCCGGGGTGCCACATGCCAGCGGGTGCCGTATGCAGGGGGCCGGGAGGGGGTGCAGGGTGCCCCCAGGGAGAGGGAGGCAGGCAGGGGGGGGGCAGCTGCCAGCCCTTCCCAGCCCCGTCACGGCCGCTGCGCTCTCGGAGGAAGCCGCTCTGCTTTTTCACCCGGCGCTGGTTAAAAATACCACTCCCGATTTTAATACAGCGGCGGCGGGTGCTATTTCGGGCCAGGAGCAGGAAGCGAAACCCTGCACAGGTCCTGGCCCCGCTGCCCCCCCCCGTCTCCCCGCAGCCCCCCGAGGGGAGCCAGGTGCCCGGGTGGCTGTGCCGGCGCGGTGCCCTGAGCTGCCGGGGGGCCGCGGGGGCTATTTGAAGCCCAGCAGCCGGGCGCCCTCCTTCACCTTCTGGGCCTTCCAGCGCAGCAGGCGGATGGCGCGGAGGCTGAGCCGCAGCACCGCGTCGTACTTGAACACCAGCTTGTAGAAAGCGTCAGTCATGAGGGCGCCGCTGGGGTCGGCGTGCTTCAGCGCGGCCATCGGCGTGTACGCCACGTTGGTCTGGTGCCGGAAGGGCGGCCGGGCTGCCTCGATCACCCGCAGCGTGTGCTGCACGTGGGGACGTTGCTGTCCCCTTCGTTTCCCTCTCCCCTCCTCATCCCCATCCCCTCCCCATTTCCATTCCCATTTTCATTGCATTTCCATCCCCATCCCATTCTCTTGCCATCCTCATCTCCATCTCCATCCCACCCCATCATGTCCTTAACTCCATCCTATCCCCGTCCCCACCCCCTTCCCATCCTCATTCCTGTTCCATTCCAGTCCTATTCCTATTCCCCTCCCCATCTCCATCCCCA
>VZSF01010142.1:0-90933 GCA_013398295.1 Chionis minor | reverse complement strand
TATATATATATATGATATATAGAGTGAAAACACATCTGACCCTACTCCAAGTCAAATGAAAAATGGATAGGCATTCTACAACACAAAAATATTTCTTGAGCATTAAGACACATCCAGGAGATCAGGATGGATAAGAAAATTCATATACATCTCTGGAAAAGTCACCTGGTGCTGTATGCAGTCATAATTATTTGTTTATTTGTTCTAGCATGGCAAGGCACCAGATTATGGAATAGAGGCAGTCCGTAAACATTCCCTCCAAGAAAGTGTAGGACACTTATGAGGCCCAGTGAAACCAGAGCAGAGATACAGCATACATGAAAAAGTGTGGTAAATGTTCCTAAACCAATAAATATAACTTTACAGTGGGTAGGTATTAACTCCAGGACTAAACAGGAGCTTAGTCATGTTTGGCCTTTCTATGATCAAAATAACTAGTTTTTCTGAAGTCTGAGATGCATGGATATTACTAGTAAAACTATTACGTGTTCCAGAATAGTAGCAAAACCCAGTAATTATCTTGTCAGAAACAAAGGTTTCAGAGAAATGAGTGCCAGTACATATTGATTCTGATGGAAAATATCCAAAATCTACAATGCAATTGCTACAACAATAAGCATTTTGGAAGCGAGGCATCACCAACTTATGACTCATCTGTGTCCTTTGAGAGGTCAGAGTGTGTGGGACAGAACTGACTGTGGGTTTTGTTTCTTCTTGGCAGGAATGGAGCCACAGGACATGATCAGCTAACGCAACAACACAAATAATCTCCCAAACTTCATTAGCAATTACATACTACAAAGAGACAATGTCAGACCAGATGAAAACCCACTGAAACCTGGAAGAGGCAGATCATCAAAGCTGACACACAAATATCATTTGTGACTTTCTGATTCATCTTGATTTACTATATTTCATTAGTATTACAGCACATTCAAAAGGGAACAGGCCAATGAATAGGTGGACTACAAAGTAGACTTTATGACTCTGTTGATATGCTAATGTAGGACAGATACGCCAATGGAAGTAAAAAAGTGATGATGAACATTTACCACGTCTAAAAGTATGTATGCAGTCAAAGTGTGGTCTAATGTAACTTAGATATAGGACATAAATGACACATTTCTTTGGTAAGTGTGAGAACACGATTGATGCTGTCAACTTGGTGACCAAACACCCTTCAAAACCCTTTGGTTTCAAAGAACAATTAAGAAAACTAACAAAAGTTAATGGTCTTCCTCAGTATCACTTTACTGAGTTCAATGGGTCTATCAGGAACCCCCATTTGAATATGACACATTTCATATTCTCTAACAGTCTATTACCCAATACTGCCCTGGAATAGGAAGACCACAAATCAAGCATCACTGTCTATCTCCTTTTTCTTCTTCAAATCACTATCTGAAATAAAAGAAACTTACATGAAGATACTATAAGCTCCAGAAATAACTTTGGGTGATTAATTTTACAGAATGTTATTGCAAATAACATCTATGACCTCCTAGTGATAAAGCCACCAGGACTGAGCTGAACACTTGACAGCTTTGCTGAGATTAAACTGTTATGTTTACTATATGATTAACAGATTTATTAAGTGAATGAAAATGCTGAACATGCTTGAAAAGGTGTTTTTATGTCATCTGTAAAAGATGAGAATGTCTTCTATGAAGTCAAGCCATGAACATTTTGAATTACATACTGGAAAACATGGTAAGCAGCAGTATAATTATCAAAGATATTCTATAGTGATGCGGTAACACATGCAATAGCAAGGGGACCTGTATAGTTTTTGATAAGAAGGTTGCTGCTGAAAATTCAAAAGGACCTCCAATGTATTAGTAGCATAGCATACTCTTCCTTAGTCTACACAAAAAAATCACATGCACACAGAGAATAATTATATTTGAGGGAAAATATTAATTAATATTAAGAATGTCACATGAAGACACAGAATAAAAGAACATTTCTCTGTCTTAATGTTCTAGGTAATCCAGGAACTACAAATGTCCTGGATTTGAGAAAAATAATTGTTATGTAGTTTTCCATATGTTTCACAAGCAGATGTGCAACAAGCACAAAAGTAGTGAAACATTCCCGTGTATGCCAAATAGACCTCAAGTCTTCAATCTTAATTAGGTCCAGCATTTCACTACAGTGATCCTACAATAATGGCAAAGAACTTACTCTTCCTGAATATAAAAAAATATTTTCTTTTTCTTCATGTGCTGAAATGCTCAATTTCAACAGAAAATTATGTGTTTCGTAATTCATTAATGAGTGTGCTAAACATTACTCAGTTATCTGCTGCTACAGTGATTGCTTTCCAAGACTTTGATTTGGAACACATGACAAGTTTCTCTGAGGAAACAGGAAACTGGAAAAAGACAGGAGAATGGAATATCTGGTCTTTAAAGTGTTACAGTCTAAGAAGCATTGCTTGAGCATGCTGAAATTCTTTGGCGTGTCATTTGTGCAGCAGAATTCTTCAAGAGAAGATGACTTTGTTCCTTGTAGTTTGTGGTTCTATAACACTTAAGGCAAATTAATTTATTCCACTGTGGACAGTCAACAGAATGGGTGAGCAGCTCCAGCTGCCATATTTAAATGGCTTAAGTTGCATTTGTGTATAGTCTCCCTTGCTCTTCTTCCAGCAATTATAATGCTGCTGTAATGGTGATTGTCAAATATATTGGGCTGAAAATGAGTGGTAAGTTACTGCAAAATGTTACCATGCAGTATTATTCTTTTCCATCTGGAATCTATTTTAGTGACAACCAGCAATCTTGCATTGAAGCTCCTAAGTGTGGGAATGCAAAGCCATGGTGTGGAACAGCTCTCCGGAACACATCTGGTGAGAAGAGTCTTTCCCAATGGTTGTTTTTGTTCACTCTGGGATGATGATATGATGAGCCCTAAATTCCCTCATTCTGACTTTGACTTCCTTCCTCTGTTTGTCACTCAATCTCTAGCAACTGAAACTCCACCTTTCCAAACCTCACAGGGCCCTGTCTTCCCACAGCTGCAATGTCCATACTATTCATCCTTTTCCTCTTATAGTCTTGCTCTCCCTCTGATGTATTTCAATACCTTTCCCACTAACCAATCTGTTTCCAGCAACACTGAGTTGTCCCCTTTATAGTACATTTCTTCCCACCACATCCTCACTGATGATGAGTGAAATATGTCAACCCATCTTCTCTTTGCAGAGTGCTTTTCCCAGCTCTTCCCATGTTCCTACTTTAGAGATGCCTGCCCTTTGGCATTTTCCTCTTGCACTCTTCCCACACTCACATCCTCTCTTAACTTACGCCTCTCTTAACCTTCCTACAACATTCATGTCTGGTCTTTTTGCTTTGTTCAATGGACTACACAAAGTGGGGACTGGGGAGAGCTCTGTCTTTATTTAGAATATTGGACTTTTTGCAAAGATACCTTGGAAGAGAAATTTAGAGAGGTTGGCCCAAATTCCCGGTTAGTACAGAACAATGTAGTTGCACTGAAATCATTAGAATGCATTCATTTACACCCCTTTAGGAACAGGTCTTTCTTTTCAGGAAGAATATCATCTTGGCCTACTCCCATTGCACTTTTATAATCAACACTGAGCAACAGGAGTCAGGAAGACAGACATACTCCTTCCCAAGGAATTTTCTTTTCAACGTCTATTCTTAAAATGCAACACCAACTCATGAAGCAATCCATTTTTCTATACATTTGCCTAGTACTAAGACAGTAAACATGGTCTAGTGACCACTATCACTGTAGCTGTATAAGGGGAAATAGGGAAAAAAATGCACTTTAAATAAATACTAGAATTCCCTTCCTGATTCATAGAATGAATTTGCACTTGTTTGAGGCAACCAGAAAGTGTTGCTGAGGCAACCAGAAAGTGTTGATGTGATGGCAAAAACAGCATCTGGGCAAACTGTAAGTTCTTTGTGGGCAGAAAATGGTGCTAAACAAATGTAAACAAAAAATTAATAATAATATTCAAAGGGGTTTTTTTACCGTCTCTAGAAGTTAATATTAGTGTGGACAGAGACAGGAAAGAGTGCCAACAGTTGCCCAGGAAATTAGTAAACTAGCCCCAGAGAATGCTAAATGCTCTCTCCTCCTGCTCACATTCTATTAAATGTTAATACTGTGAGCTTTGTTGATAAATCTGTTCTTGGTAATTTATACAAAATATTCATATGTCACCATGAATGTACACAATGCCTTGCATTCAAGAATCAAGGTAAGTTCCTCACCTTGAAGACTTCCAAGTGTAAGGAACCAAACTCAAACATGACTAAATTAGGACAACAGAGCAGTTGAAATTAAAGACCTGAGAGAGGAAGGAAAGAAAGAGAGATGATAAGATGATGAGATGAGATGAGATGAGATGAGATGAGATGAGATGAGATGATGAGATGAGATGAGATGAGATGAGATGAGATGAGATGAGATTAGACGAGACAAACAAGCATATTTCAGAGTACCTGTGTCTTGTTTTGATCCAGTCTATTTCCTAGACAACCTCTCAGTTGTCACCAGCGATCCATATTTTCTATTGAAAACAAACTGCTACTACTTAGAATTCTATTTATTTCCATAATACCTAGAATATAATGCAGGGACAAGTTTCCTTTTATAATTGCCACACAAATGTAGGACAAGATGGTAAAATAGATATTTGCAGGAAGAAAAGGAGCATTACTCACAAGGTGGAACAGGAGCAATGTTCACTTCCGAATCCATGAAGTAGTCACGTTGCAGAAATAAAGAAAACTGAGATAAAACCTTCAGCTCTTGGAGCAAGAGTTTACAATGGCTGTAGTTTAGCAGTGGTGACTGACTGGATTACAGAACATCCTGATCATCAGCCTGTTTTTTTGGCCAGTCTTCACATTCTGGGTCGCCATATGTTTTCTTCCCCCAACCCCTTCCAAAAATTGTCAGTCACTGTGGCACCTTCCTTCCATTGACTGAAGCTTAAACTGAAGTATGTGGCCACCTCCACAGTGATCAGCAAGCATTTTCCATGGATCCTCTGGCAAAAACCCCAAAGTTCAATGGGTCTGAGTAAAGAAAATACTATTAGAGACATCTTTATGAACATCTAGTGCATTCTCAGCGTGAGGAGAATCCTTCAGTGATATCCAAATTTTATGCACAAGTAGAAAATAAACAGTCTGAGGAAAAAGACCAAAAACATTATTTTTCTAAATTACTTAATTATTATGTTAGAAAACTTGTGAAAAACTTTGTACCCTCGCAAGACCTGGTAGTAGCAATCAAAAAGTTATGGTCCTGATAGGATATACGATTGCTGCTTTTAAAATTTTACAATTTTTTGCTTTTTTCATAGCTTTCCTTTTGTATTTATTTATTTATTTATTATTTTATCTCCCTTCTGATGATATTTGAAGGGATCAGGATTAGCATCCAAACTGCTATGACATTAAATGCTCAGATTTGTTGTTAATAATGCCAAAATCTTGGTATAGATGCTTAGGTTCCCTGAATTCCATAGGAAATTCTGCCACTGACTGATATAACTTGACCAGAAAAAGCATGAGGGAAGGGAAAAGTCTCATAAATCCCATTCTTCAAAAGAAGGATGGATGCAATTAAAGATTGATCAATTTTCCTTTACACCAGTAGCTATCAGGATGACTAATTGTGTTCTAATGTTTTTTGTACTCTCTCCTGTCTATTTTCTTGCCCCATGCTTAGATTGCAAACTCTTCTAGTCCGTGGAGGCAGGACTCATCTGACCACCTCCAAGTGTTTGCATTGCAGACATTCACACCTGAGTTAGTCACCCCTATTTCCACCTATAGTCAATTCCAAGGCACTTCTAGGCCACGATTCATCTCATTCTGATTTGATGTCTAAAATAGGTCACACGAATCATTCCCTAGAAACACCTGGAAACACCCCTCTATTGCCTAGCTGAGATGTGGGTGTCTCTAGCTGGGAGAAATTTATGCTAACCAGGCTCCTAGATGTTGTGCAGGGTCAGATTCAGAATCAGGACCCCTAAGTTATTAGTTAGTCAGTATGACATTAATTATCAGGGTTATGCATTATTCCCAAGAAATTTAGTCTTTAATGCTTGAAGGACTGGGTCAGTATTCCTTTCAGATGCAGGCAGTATGGGTCATGCCTATGATCTCCGGTGGTTTTGCTGACCACAGACATCAAAACTCTCTGTTTATAACTAGAAAGGAGTTAGGGACAGATTCAAGACCTCCTTTTTCTTGGACCAGTTCATTCTCTCCATTAGACTGTGCTCTCTTTTTCCGTCCAAAGAGGACCCCACTTCAGTCAAAATTAATTAAAATTCGGTTAAAATCAGGTGCTAATGGTACTGCACTGATGGTACCATGGCAGCAGTACTTCTGATGTGCTAATGAATGTTTCCCACAGTGCCACTGATAAAGGGCAACTATTACTATCCTCATTTGTATTTGGGGAAATGCAACACAGAAATTAAGTGGGATGCAGCTCCAGAGGCAGAGATTTAAATGTAGGTGTCTAGAGATGAACTAAGAGTCTGAGCTCCCATGGCAAGCAAAGAAGCCCAGAGGGCAGTGAAGCTCACCCTACCACAGGCATCACTAAATTGCTCTGTAGACGACATTCACTCTACTGTTCATTCATTGATTATTATTATTAGTTCGTTCACTGGTTATAATAGGAACTTAGACACTTAAAACTTCTCAGTTGTTTCAAAATGGGTGTCTAGGGCCACCTGAGATCACCTTTGACCTCCAGTTCCTTTGGCAGAAGCATGTGGGTTCTACACGCCAATTCTGTGCAAATGTGTCAGGTGTCCCAGAGGATCTCAGTTGGACAAGACTCCTACCTTGGGGGCAGAAGGATGAGGCTGGACAGAGGGAGCCAGGCAACATCATTTAGGGTTTGGTTTCTGTTTTCAGCTACCTGAAAATTAATCACTGCAAATGCATGTATTTGTTTATAGGAGGAGCCTCCACGTGCTGTTAGGAATCAGTTTAGCTCCCTAAACATCAACAACTAGTAGGATTTGAGATGCTGTTAAGTCTTCTGCCTAACTGCTGGTTACAGGCCTTTTCCAGGTCCTGTGCCAGCCTTGGGTGGCTGCAGCAGGCACCCTGTCACATCTTAAATGACATCAGATGTCTCTGTGTGGGCAACTGAATCAAGCCTCTCTTGTTGACTATGACATCGGTTTGGCCTTTTTGTTGATAAGCACCCCGGCAATCACATACTCTGTTTACTTATGTCCAGATCCCTGGGGTTCTGCTGCGCTCTGCACACTCATTAAATACGGTTTTATTTGTCTACTTTAAATATTAAATAATAACTCATTTGAATTGGTAAAGGTTTTACGCAGAGGCATTTCAATTGGAAGCAGCAACCCTGCACATTCTTTTTATTTTCTCTGGCTGATGCTTTTATGCATAACTGCGCTGGTTGAGCAGAACAAGAGTAACTAGGTCCTCTTTGTGAAATGTCAGTGTGGCATCCTGGGCCATGCAGTATTGGAGTCTTGGGAGAAGCTAAGTGCAATGAGTAACTTTTTTTTTTGTCCAGAAGTAGAGCTACACCCATTGGCTAGATGTGCATGACGCACTCTCCGCATGCCTGATGTGTGTGCTTTCGTTGGCGATGGGGCAAAAATGACTCACTGCTGTGTGTGGGTTGGCTATCAGCTCAGCTGAGCCTTCTAACTTCAACACAGCTTCTTAATTGACTCTGACAAGTCCATATCTATCTTTTATATAATATTTTATAATGCCCTAAGGTCAAAATAAAGTTCTGCTCCTCTTGCATAACCTTCTTTTCCAGAACATTACAAAAATGGACTAAACCAGCTGGAACTAAGTATTACTTAGGTGAATGTACTGAAAGTAACATTTTGTTTCTTTGCTGACAAACAAACTCTGTAACAAACAAAATAAAAAGCTCTGTAAATACCAGAAAACCTGCATTGCTTGTTAGAGAACGTAAAGCTGGTCAAATGTTATTCCTTGAGGGGATGGCAGGTGCTTTTATTATTGGCTAGAGAAGTCACCGTGCCCATATGTGTGAAACAACCAAAGCTGATGGTTACTGTTCTGTAGTGCAGCGTTGCCCCTACGTTATGGAGTACTGTAGCTTTAAAATATATTAGTGCTTAGAGCTAGGGATCAAACAAGTAGATAACAATTTTAAGATAAAATCTTCTTTATTAATATGACACTGTTCAGGAGCTGGACAAACTGAGTAACTAGAAGCACTATTTACCAGGAGCTCCTCTAATTTGTATTGCTCTGTTCCTGAACCAACAGGAGAAAGCTGATTATCAAAGAATTTTCATGGGTTTTTACACTGAATTATGGGAAACACTAAATTTCACAGATAGAACATTATGAAAATAATAACCAGTGAATGTTAAGGATGTCAGATGCCTAGGCTCTTGAGATAGTGTTCATCTATCTAACTTTACCCATCTTGCTCTTGAGCGTGTTGTTCAGGCTTGTCATCTAGCCATCTATTATCCATAGGGAAAGACAGTGACCCAAATGGTACCTCATGGTTCGTTCATCGCTCCTTAGACATCTAGTTTAGAATAGGATGGACTGTCCTCTGAGGATGTAGTCTGTCTCTTACTAGCTTAGTCTGAGCCTTAGCTTTCAGATTACTGAAGTTAGAGAAGATGAATCCCATCCTTAGTTTTTATTTTGAGGAGGCAGGTACCAGCTTTTTTCCCTGTGTTTGTGCAAGCAAGTGGCCACCAGTTTTGACAAGTGGGCCATATTTTATGGCAGAAACTCTCAAGTGCTACTGCAACCCTCCTCCCCTCTGCAATTTTTTAAAAATCTTACTTATTTCATTGGGTATTATTATAGTTCAATTCTTTGGGCTGATGTTAAGTACTGACTAGCCCAAAATGAGGAGGTAGGTAGATGATCAGAAAGAAGATCAGAAATGTTTTAAACAACTGAAATAACGAGGATGCATATATGTTATTTGCTGCATCATAGATTGATAAGTAGATGGAGAATGGAGAATAAAAGAGGCAATTTTTGTGTAATCTGTGCATATTTATCATATGCTTCAGTTGCTGCAGCTCAAAAATGAAACCACAGATTTAAAAAGTTGTATGGTAACATCAGAAAATTGCATCTGAAGAAAGTGAAGCCCAAATTAAATTCAGCGACACCACAGTGACTGGTAAGTTTGAATGAGGAGAAGGAAACAGATCTGCTTTCTAGGAGTGGCTTAGTTGAAGACTAAAATGGTGCCACGCAGGCAGCAAAATCATAAAGGCTGTTTATTATGACTGTGCAGCTGAAGTAATACCAAGCTTGAGACTGTGGCTGATAAATAGCTAGACAATGACAGAGTTGCCTGCAGCCCCCTAAAGAACCAACGAAAGACTGAAGTCTGCCACAAAGTTTCTGGAGCCTGACATAGATGAAGGGGTGAGATATCTGGGTATCCAGATTAGGATATCCAGATCCTGATGGGATATATCCAGATCAGGCTTTAACAGATAGCTAGTAAAAATTGAACACATGGGTCTTGCATGCCTATGTAGCCTGGGGCTTTATTCACCAATTAAAAACTGTGTGATGAAAGATAGTAAAAGAAGATGAAAAATACATGGGATAAGTACAGGGAGTAATCTCAATGGCTGGGAATATGCCAAAGATCATGCAAAAATATTGCACCGCCTTTAGTGGGAAGTTAGAATAGGACCACAGGAGACAGAATAAAGGCAACAGACCAGTTAGAAAGGGCAAACACAGGGGCAGGGTGGAAAAAAGACTAGGGAGTATGACTTTTAGTTAAGCAGAGGGGAACTGCACTGCAAAGTGAACGGCTCTGTGTGCTGGAGAGTTTATCAGTCTTGGGGCTTGCTGTACCATCTCGTCTGTACATCACCATTTGTGCAGATTTGGTGGTCTAATTCTACTAAGAGCCAGCATGACCAAACAGTATGGGAAGGAGCATGGAAAGGGACATGGGAAAGTTGGCGATACAGTGAATCAGCAGGGGATATGCCTGTTGCTGGTGGCACATCTTTTTTTGGTTCTGGCTTTTAGTTCCCATGAGGAAATCACAGGTTTCAGCTGCCCGATAAAAAAGGAGACAGGGTACAGTTCTGATCGAAAACTTTGAATCTTGATGAGAGCGGAGGATGGAGAATGAAGTAGTGCAGCCCACAGGCTCAACAATGATGAAAAAGCTAATCACATGAACAAGAGCAGCTTGCCCTCTCCCCTCTCCTTCCCTGTTCGCCTACTCTCCAAACACACACCTCCAACCACTGCTTCCCACCTGTTTATTGACCTCTTTACTTTGTCTGAACACACTGATGGTTTTTATTCTTAACTGTGGGGGAAGACTGCTCTAACCATATAACCCTATTGCAGGGTTTATTACGTTACCAAACTTCAAGTGATAATTAGCTTGCTACACCTCTTCAGCACTTCACCCATAGGGAATGGGATTTCTGGATACTTCTTAGGTCCCTTAAGTGGTTTATTCAGGGCTCCTAACATCCCCACAGGCTTGTGAGATGCTGTGCTGACACCAGTGAAGAGTACGAGACAGGCTCAGAAATTGTCCCTCTTAGAGTCACCACCAAGATCAGGACCTCAGACAACAGAACACCCAGTATTATAATTCCATATGTCCTGGTTTCAGCTGGGAAAGAGTTAATTTTCTTTCTAGTGATTGCTGTGAAAGTACTGTCAATACTGCATATTGCGTTAGTTGTTGCTAAGTGATGTTCAGGTTTTTCAATGATTTTTCAGCTTCCTATAGAAGCTGAGGAGGAGTGTATACAAAACAATGGAATGGCCAATGGAATATTCCATACCATAGATGTAATTCATTGGCCAAACTGTTCTGGGTTGTGTTAGTTTTTTTTTTTTTTAATAACTGTATCAAAAGGGTGTGAAGACAAATCCACGATAGACGAGGTCTCTTGCTACAGGAGCTCCTCTAATAAAAGCTGACTACCCCTAACTGACTGCTCCTTCTTGGGGCAAAAATTTTGCTCTTGGTTAAAAGTTACAATTTCCCTTATTTAACAGAGTTCTAATTACAGACAGAGAAATAACAGTTTCTCAGGAAACCTTATTATATGGACTGTTTTGTAATACAGGCTGTCTCTCTACAGTGAGACACAAAAAATGTGTAATTTGAGTATCTATCTGATGTCTTAATACCATCTTTGGAAGAATTTTAAATCTTAAGTTGATGACAGTCATCCTTCCCATTAGGCAATAAAAGCACTGCTCCACTTTTTAACACATCCAGTAATCAAACATTAAAAATTCCCTCCCAACCAAGTTGTGAGACCCAGAAGAATGTAAGAGTAGGCAGTCCAAGGGGTATTTGAACCATCAGATGACTATATGAGATAAGAAGTCTTGCGTGGGCTGGCAAGTTTAGTAAGTACTGCACTATTTAGTAACTCTCCATGCTTAATAGCAGTTTCTTTGACAGAAAAGGATATCCAGCAAAGTCTTTCATTACTCTGAAGTACACATTTATTTTAATCTACTTCCACCCAATTGTGTCTTCTACTCTGAGTGGTCCAGAAACCCACTCTCTTACAATATGCCTCTTTCTGAAGGTGTCTGATCATTGCATATTCAGCAATTTCACCCTGCCAACTTATGGTCTAGTACAATACTAAAGTTGTTTCCAAACATGATAGGAATTAGTATGAATTTAATTTTTTTTTTATATACATATGATCAAATATGCATACATGGATTTGACTATTTACAATTGTTAAAAAATACAACGAATGTCCTTGCACTTTTCTACTGATTCTAAATATACATTAAGTTAATGGCTGTCCAGCAAAATATAAGTCTCAACTTTATCTGAAGCCTAACTTCAGTGTGACTATAGCAGATAAGAGGAAAAAGCAATGAATCTTGGAGTTTTCTGGTCCCTTCATACAGTATGTAAACCCATATGTAATATATTCTCCATGTTGGAGGAATGAAAAAGCTAAGGAGTGATTTGCATTATGTATGTATTTTCCAGAATAAATACTTGGAAAGGTAAACATCTATCCCCACCTCAAAATCTGATATAAATCATTAAAACTAGAATTTATATTAACCTTACAACATCTCTTTGTGTCTTCAGCTATTCAGCCACTTCTTGAAAATCAGACCTACTCACTGATGAAAAAAATAAATACTGATAATTCTGACAGTGATTTAAATAATAAAATTTCATCCAAAATCCATCCAAAAGTAAGTACAGCATTGCTGTGTTATGAATAGAGCTCTGCACTTTGTAATTACATAATGAAAATTAATGCGACATAGTTTTAGTAGAGTATTGAAACAGTCGTTTCAGAGATGCTTGGAACTTAATTACCCTAAACAGTCCGTACATATTGTTATCCAGGAGTGGTTAGTGACATGAATATGTGTCTCACTCTTTCTTCCTTTCTCTCTTTCATGATGTGACTGTGATGACATGCTCTGTTTCTTTATCCTATTCTCTGCTGTAAAATGGAGCAGTTGAGACTTAACTGAGGATTTTCCAACCAGCATGACAGTGAAAGAACTAGAATCATAGAATATCTCAAGTTGGAATGGACCCATAAGGATCACCGAGTCCAACTCCCTGCTCCTCATAGGATTACCTAAAACCAAATCATATCACAAAGATATGATCCAGATATCATCCAGACACTCCTTGAATTCTGACAGGCTGTGACCACTTCCCTGGGGAGCCTGTTCCAGTGACCAACCACCCTCTCAGTGAGGAACTAATGTCCTAATGTCCAATCTGAACTTTCCCTGATGCAGCTTCATTCTGTTTCCTTGTGTCTTATCACTGGTCACCAGAGAGAGGAGATCAGCACCTCCCTCTCCTCTACCACCCTTGAGGAAGTTGTAGACTGTGATGAGGGCAACCCTCAGCCTTCTCTTCTCCAAGATGAACAAACCAGGTGACCTCAGCTGCTCCTTGTAAGTCTTGCCCTCAAGACCTTTCACCGTCTTGGTTGCCCTCCTCTGGANCCTCTACCACCCTTGAGGAAGTTGTAGACTGTGATGAGGGCAACCCTCAGCCTTCTCTTCTCCAAGATGAACAAACCAGGTGACCTCAGCTGCTCCTTGTAAGTCTTGCCCTCAAGACCTTTCACCGTCTTGGTTGCCCTCCTCTGGACACACTCTAATAATTTGATCTCCTTCTTATATTGAGGTGCCCAAAACTGCCCACAGTACTTGAGGTGGGACTGCATTAGTGCAGTGCAGAGTGGGACAATCCCCTCCCTTGATCGGATAGCTATGCTGTGCTTGATGCACCCCAGGACACTGTTGGCCCCTTTGGCTGCCAGGGCACACTGTTGACTCATATTCAACTTGCCATCAACCCAAACCCCCCAAGTCTCTTTTTGCAGGGTTGCTCTCCAGCCTCTCATCCCTCAGTGTGTATGTATAACCAGGATTACCTTGTCCCAGATGGAGAATTCATCGAGGAGAGCACCTCATCTTGTTAACTTTCATACAGTTGGTGATTGCCCAGCTCTTTAGTCTATCCAGATCTCTCTGTAAAGCCTCTGTGCTCTTGAGGAGTCCACAGCTCCTCCTAGTTTGGTATCATTGGCAAACTTACTTAATGTACATTCAATTCCTATGTCCAGATCATTTATAAAAACACCAAAGAGCATTGGCCCTAAAATTGAGCCCTGGGTAACCCCACTGGTGACTGTCCACCAGCCTGATGTAACCCCATTTACTATAACTCTTTGAACCCAACCCATCAGCCAATTGCTCACTCATCGTATTATGGACTTGTCTAGCTGTGTGATGGAGGTTTTATCCAGAAGGATACTGTGAGGGGTAGTATCAAAAGCTTTGCTAAAATCCAAGTCCAACACATCTGGCTTCCCTTAGTCGGCTAGATGGGTGACCTTGTCATAAAAGGAAACTAAGTTGCTAAGCAGGACTTTCCCCTCATGAACCCATGCCTATGACCAATGACTGCATTGTCTCTCAAGCATTCTCCATAATTTTGTTAGGCACAGAAATGAGACTGACAGGCCTGTAATTGCCAGAGTCTTCCTTCTTACCCTTCTTGAAAACTGGGACAATATTTGCCAGCTTTCAGTTGACTCGGACTTCTCCAGACTTCCAATGGTCTCCTTAAGACCATTGGAAAATAATGGAGAGAGATGTCAGCCAGCTCTTTCAGTACCTGGGATGAAAGTCATCAGTCCCCATAGACTTATGCGCATCCAGCTGGAGAAGCAAGTCTTGAACAAGATCAGTCAACTGGGAGTTTATCACCCCTGCAGTCATAGACTTCCAACACAGGGCTTCAGGGATCCCAGGGCACATTACTGGTGTTAAAGTTAAAAGCAAAGAAGGCATTAAACATCTCTGCTTAGCCTACATCCCTATTTGTGAGGTGACTGACCTCATCAAGTAGCGGACCAATGTTATCTCCGACCCTCCTTTTCCTGTTAACATATTTTAAAAAGCCCTCTTTGTTTTCCTTCACAGTGCTGGCCAGCTTGAACTCTAATCAAGCTTTGGCCTCATGAATTTTCTCTCTCTGCAGTTGTGAACAGCACCACTGTAAGTGCTCTCATGTTGCCCGTCCTTGCTTCCAATGTCCATACACATTGGAAGTAAAGGAGTGAAGTAAAGGTCAGAAGATTCTCCACAGTGAGGACTACGCACCAACCATTCGTCATCATGCGCAAGAGAACAAATTGTCCCTTGTCAGTGTCTTGGTTTTCATTGTCCCCATTCAGCCAGTGCTGGACAGTGCCAGAGACAGGACAATGGAATTCCCAGCATGTTCATTTCCATGAGCCCAATTTACTGGGGTTCTCAGATCATTGTTTCTATCCTCCTTCCTCACTTTGATTCCTCAAGGCAGGGATGGAGCTAGTAGTAACTAGCCTTGGAGCTAGCAGTAATGAAGAATAAGGAAGATCACAGCTAATTTTATATCCTAATTAACTTTAGAACACAGAGCAAAACTAATTGGTTTGCAAGGATGAAGGTAAAAGTGGGATCTGACATTTCACCTGTAGCTTCTTCTACTTCTTGCTACCATTAACACTCAAAATCTTGTTTATGAGCAAAGAGGAAGCACAGCTTATACAAATATATGTATATCCAATAATTTATTTTTAGCATACTTGAAATGTTATCATTCCAATCTCTGTTAGTCCTGATAGAATTGCTACAGAAAAAGAAAGAATAATAATGCAGTTACATGTGAATCTACATCTGGGTCTACAAGGCACAGAATCTACACATGGTGGCTTTTCCATCACTTTATGGCTGCAAGTCAGCATTGCAGAATCTTCTAAAAATATTCTACAGGAAGGAAAGAAGAAAGGAAGGATGTAAAACCTGCTGCCAAAAATGACAGGGTTAAATAATGTAAATTTCAGTTCTGCAGGGAGGCAAACAAAATTATCCATCTATCATAATTATGCTGTGTCCCAAACAGGAGCAGCTGTTTGGTATCAGTGGTGAGAGAAAGGTGTCCTTAGTTGATCTCTGAGCAGGATCCCTGGACATGCCCTTTCCTCAGAGGTGAGATGGGACAGTCATGGAGAGCCTTACAGGTAGCTTTAATCTTCTTGTGCCTCCCTTAAAAAGCAAGAGTGCCCAAGTACCCATCCCATGTCCTGACCACTTTCCCTCATCTCCAACCTGAACTCCCAATTTCATCTCTATCTGTTGTACTTGCCTCATCTTTCAAGCAAGGCATCCTACACTCTTATCCCAAACCTTATTCCCCCCTCTCCCCAAACAGCTGTGATCTCTGTTCCAGCTGGAGTAAAAGCTGCTGCCCACCAGCATCCACAAAATAGCTTTCTGTGCACAGATGCTTCCCTGGCAGATTCCCAGGGATAGGCTTCCCTTTCTACCATGAGAACAACAGTTTCTTTCTGTGTCAGCTGAAGCTTGGAGGAAGCCCTGCATATCCCTTTTGGCCATTACTCCTGATATGCTGAAATACCCTGTATGTTTTCCTGCTCTGTCACTGCTTTCTGTGTACCCTGTCATGCCTGTATGGGCCTATCACACCGCTGGCTTAAAGAGGAGACCATGAGGCAATGGGAATTACAATGACAGCATGGCAGGGGTTGGAAGGTACCTCCGGAGATCATCTAGTCCAACACCCCTGCCAAAGCAGGTTCACCTAGAGCAGGTTGGGTGGAAATGCATCCAGGCAGGTTTTGAATATCTCCAGAGAAGGAGACACCACAGCCTCTCTGGGCAGCGTGATCAGTGCTCTGCCACCCTCGAAGTAGAGAAGTTCTTTTTCCTGTCACTGGGAAAGGCCATGTGATGTTCTGGTTCATTGTAACTTGTTCGTACAGACTCCCTGGTACTCTGACAAACAAGCAGTTTGTCAGTCAGCATTTATAGAAATGTAGTGTCTTTCAAATAAATAAAAATTTTAAAACTAGCAGCAGAGAGCAAAATTTATAATACAGTACGATATCTATGAGATGCAATAAATGAAGTTAAACAGATAAATTTTTTATTTAAAATTGCTCTGAAATGTGTGGAGGGAAACAAACCTATAGCATACCAGTTTTATAAAGAAAAAAAATGTAAGAAAATTTGGACTGAAGAAAAAGGGAATAAATTCTTATCCCTGTAAAAATGATGTAATTGACACAAAATCAACATGCCGACCTCATGCAGTTCAACAAGGCCAAGTGCAAGGTCCTGCACGTGGGTCAGGGCAATCCCATGCACAAATACAGGCTGGGAGGAGAATGGAGAGCAGCACTGAGGAGAGGGACTTGAGGGTGTTGGTAGGTGAGAAGCTCAACATGACCTGGCAACATGCACTTCCAGCCCAGAAGGCCAACCATATCCTGGGCTGCATCAAAAGGAGCATGGCCAGAAGGCTGAGGGAGGTGATTCTACCCCTCTAGTCTGCTCTGGTGAGACCCCACCTGGAGTACTGCATCCAGCTCTGAACCTCCCAACATAAGAAGGACACGGACCTGTTGGAGTGAGTCCAGAGGAGGGCCACAAAGATCATCAGATAGCTGGAGCTCCTCTCCTGTGAGGACAGGAGAGATGTGGTTATTCAGCCTGGAGAACGGAATGCTCTGGGGAGACCTTATTGTGGCTCTTCGGTACTTAAACAGGGCCTGGAGAGGGACTTTTTACAAGGACTTGTAGTGATAGGACAAGGGGTAAAGTCTTCAAACTGGAAGAGGGGAGATTTAGATCTCAGGAAGAAATTTTTCACTCTGAGAGTGGTGAGACACTGGAACAGGTCGCCCAGGGAAGCTGTGGATGCCCCATCCCTAGAAGTGTTCAAGACCAGTTTGGATAAGGTTTTGAGCAACTTGGTCTAGGGGCAGGTGTCTTTGCCCATGGCAGGGGGTTGGAACTAGATGATCTTTACTGTTCCTTCCAATCCAAACCATTCTACGATTCTATGTATATTTTTCACTGTTGTTTAAGTAATGAGTTTATACACCCTTGATTGCTAACCTTTCCCATGCATCCGGGATGTTTCATAGACTCCTGTGAGTAGTAAAACTAGACATGAATGCCGTGGGCATAACTATCTTTCTTAGTCAATCAGGTCTGTGTCCTGGCATTATGTTTTCCCAGGTTAGATAGCATTTTTTCTATTTTCAACCCATTTCCAAATTATCCTCTTCCACTGCTCGCAATTGCACTTGAATCACTCCAGTCCCCAGGGTTTCATAGATGAACTCGCAGCTGGTATAAATCTAGAAGCTTGTTCTTTTTATGAACAAGTTTCTGTGCAACAAATGTCTGCAATAGCAGAAAAACAAGCAGGCACTAAAAATGTCTCTTCTGCTGCCATATGCATACTGGTATGAACTGAGTACAACAAACAAAACATTAACTTCAACCTAAAAAGTTAATGTCTGTCAGCTTAGCCAAAATAACTCATTATAACTAGCATTGTGGTACAAACCCAAATCCAAACAGATCAGCTTAAACTGCAACACAACTGAGCATCTGTCCACATCTCAGCTACCCTCTGATCTCCATCTGCACTACATGTCATTCAAATTACTTGAATACAGGTACACAAGTTTATTATGCTGAACCTTCTCTCAGTATAGTCATGGATTCTGCTATTCTATTCAAATACCTAGGCCTTTGATTTACGTGAATATCATGGCATCTTAGTTGCTTTGTCAGTAAGCTTATATCTGTGAAAAAAGCATAAAGCAAACAAAAATTCTTCAATATATAACAAAAGTATTTTCAAAAGCAAGAAGTCAGGTAAATAAAATTTTGCATATAGTATTTTTAAACATAAATCCATTCTCAAGATTTTAGAGTGCTCTAATTAGACATCACCTGGATGTCTTATCTCCATGACTATTTCTAGTTTGGAAAACTGTAAAATCAGTGAAAAAGCATCAAAATTTAGTTGTGTGACACACATTAATGCCTGACCAGACATCGCTCTGGTCTATTTATGCCACTCTATTCATGCAAGTAGATCCTGCTCAGGAGCACATGCTGAAGGTATTATAGAATCATAGAATAGTTTGGGTTGCAAAGGCACCGTAAAGATCATCTAGTTCCAACCCCCCTGCCATGGGCAAAGACACCTCCTGCTAGACCAAATTGCTGAAAGCCCCATCCAGCCTGGCCTTGAACACTTCCAGGGATGTGGCATTCACAAATTCCCTGGCCAATCTGTTTGCATGTCTGACCACCCTCACAGTAAAGAATTTTTTACTAATATTTATTCTAAATCTCCCCTCTTCCAGTTTAAAACTGTTAGGACTCATCCTACCACTACATTCCCTGAGAAAGAGTTCCTCTTCATCTTTCCTGTAAGCCCCTTTTAAGTACTGGAAAGCTGCTATAAGGTCTCCCCAGAACCTTCTCTTTTCTAAGATAAACAACCGCAACTCTTTTAAACACTCCTCATTGCAGAGGTGCTCCAGCCCCCTGATCATTTTTGTGGCCCTCCTCTGGACCTGCTCAAGCATGTTCTTTTCTTTCTTATGCTGGCAGCCCAGAACTGGATGCAGTACTGGGGTCTCACAAGAGTGGAGTAGAGGGGGAGAACCACCTCTCTTGACCTGCTGGCCACGCTTCTTTTAGAATCATGGAATCACTTGGGTTGGAAGAGACCTTCAAGATCATCGAGTCCAACCATAAACCTATGCCAAAAAACCACCCCTAAACCACGTCTCTCATCACCACGTCCACCCGTCTTTTAAATACCTCCAGGGATGGCGATTCCACCACCTCCCTGGGCAGCCTGTTCCAATGCCTGATAACCCTTTTGGTAAAGAAGTTTTTCCTAATATCCAACCTAAACCTCCCCTGGCACAACTTGAGGCCATTTCCTGTTGTCCTGTCGCTTGTTACTTGGGAGAAGAGATTGACCCCCACCTCGCTACAACCTCCTTTCAGGTAGTTGTAGAGAGTAAGAAGGTCTCCCCTCAACCTTCCCTTCTCCAGGCCAAACAATCCCAACTCTCTCAGCTGCTCCTCATAAGACTTGTTCTCCAGACCCCTCACCAGCTTCGTTGCCCTTCTCTGGACACGTTCCAGCACCTCAATGTCTCTCCGATACTGCGGTGTCCAAAACTGAACACAGTACTCAAGCTGCGGCCTCACCAGTGCTGAGTTTTGATGCAACCCAGGATGTGGTTGGCTTTCTGGGCCGTGAGCACACATTGCTGGCTCATATTCACCTTTTCGTCCACCAGAATCCCCAAGTACTACTCCTCAGGGCTGCTTTCAACCCACGCATTGCCCAGATTGCATCCATGTTTAGGATTGCCCCAACCCACCTGCAGGACCTTGCAGTTGGGCTTGTTGAACTTCATGAGGTTTGCATGGGCCCACCTCCCCTGTCTGTCAAGGTCCCTCTGAATGGCATCCCTTCCCTCTACAGTATCAACCGTATCACTCAGCTTGGTTGGTGCCATCTGCAAATTTGCTGAGGGTACACGCAATATCAACCAGTCCCAGAGATGGGTTTTGGGACATGGTTGCAGGGTGCATGGCAAAGAGCTGTAAGAGACTGCACCCACACAAACACACATGCATGCAGTGTGGTTGGAAAAGGGACTTCAGAGTCTATGTCTGAATATGAAGGAGGGAAAATGACCCACTGAGGTGGGTACAGTAGGTGCAATGGGTACAATTCTTGGGAGACAGCAATGGTGGTGGGACAGGCATTGTTAAAGATGGCTTTTTACCATTAAGCTACCGGTTGTGTTTTAAGAGCAAGAGTCCTGAGCCAGCCCAAGCCACCTTTATTTAGGCAAACAGGAGGTTGGTCACTTCCAGGCAGGTGCTTGGGAAAAGGCCTCGGGGTTTTTGCCCTAGGAAAAAACCTTCGGCTCCTCAGAGGAAAGACTTGCCAGAGGAAAGGAAGACAGGAGGGACTACGGCTGGCACAAATGTGCTAGATGGAATAGGTGCCCTCAGAGATTTGCAGCCTGCAGTGTGGTAGAAGCTCAAATTTCTCCTTTCATTCATATTTTACTGCAAAATCTTCCATTTCAGCAGAACTGCACAGGAAGCTCTATGCACAGCCTATGAGATTCCCTGTTAAGGGATAATTTCCTTCACAAAATGTAACACCACAGTGTACTTTATGATCTCTGCCCACCCTTATTCTCATACAGGCTTCTTTCCCTGCCAGCACTTCCTTCAACATAGCTATAAATCCCACTAGGCGAGGTTATCAGCTTGAATGAAGAAAAATGGGTTCTTACATACATTTCTCAGTGTCATCCCAGGCAAAGGGTTTTTATGGCAGCCATTTGGCTGATGTCCAGGAAAAGAAACTAAGTCAGTTATGAATACTTTTGCAAAAAACCTGTCAGACCATTACAGGCCACAAAGCGGTACTCCGCTGTTACTGCAAAGCTACCAGGTGTGATGACGGCAGCCATCAGTTGCTGCTGCTAAAATTCAACCTAATGGTCACTTTGCCATGGGAAGTCAATCACTTCGGGGGTCAGAAGCAAGTCTTGCGCAGGTGCCATATGAAGAAAGGTAACACGTTTTTGTTAGTATTATTATTTTCTTGAAGGAAAAGATCTTGTAAATTACAGGCAATCAAGTCATTTTCAGTGAAAGAAATGTCACTTGTTGCTTTAAAAAACATCACAGAACTTTACTTAAAGTACCCTTTTTACTTAAAGATTTACTTAAAGTACCCTTTTAAGATGTAGTATTTTTACCTCCTTCTGATGAAAGCAGTGAATCAGAACCCATCTGAATAGTCCCTCTTTGAACAGCGACACATCTTTAACTTTTCTGCACTGTTGGTATTTACAATATCCAGCTTCAGATTCCTTCCTGTCCTTTGGAAACAACATAGAACTAGAAACCCCCCCCAATACTTATCCATTTAGTACTGGGGCCACCTTTCGGTTTTAATAGTAATTACTGGCTAGTTTTAAGAGTTTGCTGTGCACATCTTAGCATCTTTTTTTTCTCTGCTTCTGTAGAAAGACATTAAATGCTCATTATATTGAAATATCAGTATGTTCTGTAAGCACTTACAGTATTTGTCTCCTGCACATTTGGATGCACTGCTGCCCACAGTGCATTTAATACATAACAGCTTCACTCTTCTTTGGTAATTTTCTCATGGCATTTTTTCAGTGTACCTTTGTATCACTTTCATTCTTTGATAGATTCTCACAAGGAATTTTTCCTAGAACCAGAAGACAGAAGCAGAGGAACTCTGTAAGGTACTATATAGCAAGAACTTTCCAGGAAAAATGAGCAGTCACACGTCAAACTGGAAAATCACATTGCATGTTGAAGAGACCAGTAGTGTATTCCCTTTGGCTCTAGTCACATTCCTTTTCTGATATTCCAGTCTCCTGAGCAGGATAAAAACCAATCGCTTTAAAATCCCTCCTGTTAGAAAATGGTGTTCTGTTTGTCCTTGCAGATAAATTAATTATTCTTTAGATCAGCTTCACCACAAGATGATTAACACTCATTTCTGGGTCAGCAGTGTGTTTCCAGTATACCAGTTTCAAGGTCTGACGCCTCATCGTCCTGTAAGGCCAGAAATGGTATTGTATCATGGGGAAGCACAGAGCTGGAGTTTCTGAAGTGGACATACAATATTTGTTAGAATTTGGAAGATATCAGACTATAGTCACTGAAAGTGACATTTTCAATATAGAAATGTCACTTTGGAGGAGGTTTTTATGCATTCTTGTAAGCTTAACTTCCTGGGTTAATGAAAACTGAGGTATCTACCTACATGTGTGAAAGGATGCAAAATCTGAACATTTTAAGCATGAAAACTATCTGTGAAACATCTAAAATAATTTTTCTGTAACCTATGTAGCATATGTGTAACAGCCTAAATTTATTTGACAGACTGAGCTTTGCTCTACAGGCTTCAAAACTTTGTTTCCAAAATGTTTGAAGAATTTCTCAGTGTGCGCTTATCTGGCAAAAATTCTGAAAACTTCAGCTATGATCTTCCATGAAAAAACTCAAACCTCTGCCTAACATAAATGAAGTTCTTTGTGCAAAGAAGACGAGACAAAAAAACCCAATAAGAAGCAAACACACTGAGCAGGTATTTTCAAATGTCATTTATGTATAGTATTTGCTTTACTGTGATTTTTTTTAGGTAAAAACCAGCAATTGGCCACACAGAAGTTAACATAGATAATATGTCTGATAATAAGGATAAAACTGTCTTGTAAGTAATTTGCTTTCAAAATTATGCACTCCAGACTTTTTCATCAGGACAATCTTCTGAAATTCAGATGGTTACTGATTTAATATTTTGGTATTTTGCAATCTGCTTAAAGCTTTTGCTAGTGTTCATCTTTACTGTACATATTCTACACAAGAGTGACTCAGGTTCCAGGGAAAGTGCTAATAATTACACCTAGCCACATCATATTGTGGGGAAAGTAGATACTAGTAGAGCTCAAACTAAGATTTCTGACTTTATAAATGACAGGATTTAGATGATACATACATCAACGGACCTCTACACAGACATTCTCTTTTGGTATAAAATTTGCAAAACAATCCTGGCTGTCTGCATGCAGTACAACATCACTGATGACATCTCATGGAACAGAAGTACTGTAACTGAATGGATGTCACTGCAAATGCATTTTCACAGGAGAAGCTTCTGCTGAATCATCTAATGTGCTGTGGATTGAAACAAGCGCAAAGCAAGGACTTTCCCAGTCACAGCGCGTTGCTGTAAATTCGGTATCGGAAGTTATCTGTGCTTTATATCTGTGCAAACAGTGACAGATGCCTCAACGGTACATACTGCACCTGCTGCTCTCTTTTCAGGTGAGATGTACAGGAAAGCAAGAAAGTATTCAGATAAATACAGATAAATTCATAATAAATTCAGATAAGTCTTTCAGAACTCAAATGCATTAAAATGTACCAAATCTGAAAGAGCAGTTTGGGATATATATACATACCTTCAGGTAACTTAAAGGGGAGACTGGGAGTTTGCTGAATTAAATGCTTGACAAGAAACCAAAATCATAAAGCCAGCGCTGCCCTCCCTTTTATGAATGTGGGATGTGCGGGAACTTGGAGAGCATAACTGGCTTTCAGCAAGCTGCCTTGTGGCTCTCTCCAAGCGCTGTGCTGGGAAGCTGTCCAGGGGATATTGACTTCTGGTTTTCTGGATCCGGGAAATAGTACTGTCAAGTCCTGAGGGGTAAAACTAATCCTTATTTAATTAAGAATTTTGATTAACTGAGTTTGGGTAAACAGGATGGTAAAGTAACCAAAATACCTTGACAGCAAAATACGGGAAAGGAGAGGCATGTCCCTGTCCAGCCCTTGTCAGTAAAGATATATTCTTTGTCTTCCTGCCCTTGCAGCCGTTGGGGATAAAAATGCAGCCTCTTGGCTGCAGAGGCACCTGTGTGAGCAGGTTTGGGAGAAGGCTTTGGTAGAATTCATGAAAGGCATCTCTCAGCAGTGTTTTACAGCATTAACTGCGCTCCCAACTGTGTTAGAAATAAAAATGAACCTTCATACTGGGTCTGCTTGGGCTGGAGTTAATTTTCTTCTTAAGCAGCCTGTGTTTGGGATTTGTGACCAGATCAGTGTTGATAACACACCAATGCTCTATCTATTGCTGAGCAGCGTTTGCACAGTATCAGGGACTTTTCCTGTTCCCACTCTCCCCTCCCCAGCAAGTAGGCTGGCAGTGGGCAAGAAGTTGGGAAGGGACACAACTAGGACAGCTGATCCAAGCCGGCCAAAGGGCTATTCCATCCCATACAATGTCATACTCCAATAGGAAATCTCAGAGAAAGACAGAGGAAAGAGGGATGTCTGTAGTTATGGCATTTGCCTTCCCAAGTAATCACTGCACACAGTGAAGCCCTGCTTTCTGGAAATGGCTGAACGTTTGCCTGCTGATGGGAAATAGTAAATGAATTCCTCATTTTGCTTTGCTTGTGTGTTCTGCTTTGCCTTATTAACCTGTCTTTATCTTGACCCATGAGTTTTTCCTGATTTTGCCCTTACGATTCTCTCCCATCCCACTGAGGGGGGGAGTACGCAAGTGACTGGGTGGGGGCTTACCAGCTATCTGGGGTCAACCGACCACAACCTTGCGATGAGACCCTCACGACAAGTTCTTCCCCTGTCTCTCCCTCCAAATCTTCACTTTTAAATATTGTTCCCTTTTAACTTCTACAAAAAATGCTCAAGAGATAATAATGGACAAAAGTAAGAAACATGTAAGTACACAGTTGCTCACAATTCATGCGCACAGCTGTGAGGACACATGCAAAGCAGGCACTCACATGTGAAGGCTGGCATCTCTTGAGTGAGCTGCTCATTTGATTGTGACACAACCATTTTCCAAATGTTATTTAATACAAGTGATGTAACTGTTCTGTTTGTGTGACTGACCTCTTGCAACACTATGCCAAAGGCTGTCCTCAGCTGTAGCCATGCAACCACATTGATTTCAGCGTGGTTGCACAGGCATGGCTGCAGACAGAAGATCACCTCGGTGGTGTACCTTCCTCCACTGCAGAATCACCCACTGTTTGCATCTTATTTTTGCCATCATAGTTAGTCACTGCTTCCATAACTAATGCCACAGTGTATGGGTGGTTCTGTTCTCCAGCTTGTGCAGAGGCAAGTTTTCCTGAGCCCATGCCAGGTCATCCTGGGAAGGCTTCCTCCTAAATTACTTCCTTTGCTTCCTCGCTCATTAGCTTATCAGCATCCTCTTTGCAATTTATCAGAATGGCTATGATGGAGAGGCACTACCAAAGTTCTCTGTCAAAATTAAAGGTGAAGTTTTGGAAGACCTTAATGTTGAGATCATTCTGGTCCCACAGCTACTCTGTATTTTAAGTCCAGATGAGACCATTACAGTGCACCAGACCTACAAACTTTGATAGCTAATTTGCTTAATCATCCTCACTGTTAAAAACTGTCATCCCATTTCTAGTCACAATATACCTGCCTTCAGCTTCCAGCTGTTGGATTCCATCAGACGCTTGAATCTGTTCCAGTGAGATAATCTGATCAGAGACTGTGTTAAAGGAAAAGGGGAAGCCAGGAACCAAAATACAGAGACACAGACATGACTAAAAAACACAGGCAACGCTTCCAGGAAGATCAACCCAGACTTTGCAACTGATAAGACTGTAAACCAGGAGAGACCGCAGACACCATGCTGGGAAGGGTGTGGGAATTGATAGAGCTGTACAAACCCAGGGGGGACATGCCGGGGAAAGAGGGATGAGGGAAGAAGAAAGAGGCGGGGATAAACTGGAAAAGTTATAAAAGGGGCCTGTTGCATGTAAAACAAGGCTGGTTAGTACGCTTGTCTGGCTGAGCCCTGCACCTGATCACCACAGTCTGTCCTATCTTGTTATTAAATCTTTTCTTAACTATCTTTCTGCATAATCCCACTCTTTATCCCATGTGTATGTTTGCTGCAAGAACTAAGAGCCAGGAAGAGATGAGACCTGTGGAGTCGGCTCCTGAAGGGAGTGGGGGTCCCTAGGTGGATGGGACACAGCTCTCTGGTCCTACTGACTTTGTGCCCTGAGTGCCAGGGCTCGTGTGAGTGGACCAGGTGCCAATAACTGGAATCAGACTGAGTTGTAGGCACCCCTGGCCTGTGGTGTCAGCTACTGGAGCGAGTGCGGTCTCAAATTCAACTACTGGAGCAAACGGGGGTCTTGGCTGGCAGCACTGGGGTGGGAATGCTGTGTCCTGGAAACCATCTGCTGGGAGGGACTGGAATGAGTGAGGAGGGTGGGTGAGCACCAGCATCTGGAGCAGGACTGGAGGTCACAACCCGTGTACCCAGTGCCTTCTGCTAGAGCGGGTGGCTGTCAGCATCTTCCCCAAACCTGGTGTGCAGGAGGGGTGTGTGTGTATTCACTAGCAAACTCCAGGCTGGACCTGCCTGGGATGTGGCTGCCTATTTTATGTGACTCCCATATGCGGGTGCTGCTGAAGTCAGCGCCATGTCTGTGGCAGTCTGTGTGACTGGCCATGTCAGTGTCCCCTGCCTGTGTCCCCCTGTGTGTGTCTGTGTGTGTCCTAGTTTGAGGTAAAACAGGACCTATTTTCTTCAGTAACTCTACTTTCTAGCCAGGCCTCTTCTAACTGCTGAAATTCACAGCATGTTGTGCAGAAACTGTTGGTTCTAAGATGCATGTCTGTAGTTGATGCCAAGGAATGGGATGCAGAGAGGCTCCTGCTTATCCTCATTGCTCTAACACCCGAGGGCAGCCAACTTTATTTGCCCCGTTGGAGGGTGGGAAGCAGAAAAGCGTAGAGGGGTGGCACTTGTGGGGAGGAGCGGACAGGACAGGTCACCCCAAACTGACCAACAGGGTGTTTTATACTGAGCTGCCTCATGCTCAGTATAAAAGCTGAGGGACCAAAGGTTCAGCCCCTTTCTTCAACGGCCGGTGTCTGAGGAGGACTTTGTGTTCGTCTGCCTTTGATCCCGATCTGTGCGTTCCTGAATCCAGATGCAGAATCCAGTTCCGGTTAGTTGCTGAGTCCAGTCTGGTACTTCCCCAGGGCCACTTGGTGACATGATTGTCATTCCTGGGATCTTCATATGGTTTTGTATATATTTTATTTTTTCTTTTTATTATTTTATTGCTAATATTTCATTAAAGTAGTTTAGTTCCTTCTAAACTCTTAAGTCTCTCTTTTTCTCTGTCTCCTGCCTCCCTTCGAAGCGGAGCAGGAGAAAGGGAACATCTGTCGCTCTGCCTGCTTGAGCAAACCCAGCTCAGCTTCCCTTCTGGTTGAACCTGCGAACAGGAAAGTGACAGCCGCATCCCTCAGCCTGGGCAGAAGCCCCAGGTCCCAGGCATGCTGGGCTGGGCTCCGGAGGCTGGGCAGGAGAGGTCCTGGGCTGGAGAGGGTGGCTTATAAGACCCCCTAACAGAATCGCCCGCCACTAAAGGGACAGACACGGCTTCGTTCCCAAGGAGGGGTGAATACAGTCCCACCCCACAGATAGAGGGGCCCTATGTGCGAGTGCTGGATGAACAGGCTCCTGCTCCAATAAACACACTGATTTTTAGGGAGGGTGACATCAGGAAGACACATCCCCAGCGAGGGCTGAATAGACTCCTACTCCACAGCCAGGCAGGCGCTATTTTCTAGGGGCTTATTTTCAGGGATTTGTTTTGCCCATGCCCCAAAGAAAGACGTACATTTATTCCCAGGGAGGGCTGGACAGGCTCCAGCTCCACAGAGAGACATGCGTTACTTCCTAGGAAGGGCTGCGTAGACCCACATTTTTGCAAGAGGCATGCACTCTTTTGCAGGGAGGGCTGCATAAGCCCCGGGTCCACAGATATGCAGGTGCCGTGTAATTCCCAAGGAGGGATGAATTGGCCCCTGCCCCACGACAGATACGTTTGCTCTCAGATATGTGCACAGTGGACAATGTATCTGAGAACACTGAAAAAGCCACCTTTGCTGTGCGGACAGGCTGAGAGATTTGGGGTTGTTCAGCCTGGAGAAGAGAAGGCTCCAGGGACACCTTAGAGCAGCCTTCCAGTATCTGAAAGGGGCCTACAGGAATGATGGGGAGGGACTTTTTACAAGGGCATGTGGTGATAGGACGAGGGGCAATGGCTTCAATCTGGAAGAGGGGAGGTTTAGATTAGATTTCAGGAAGAAATTTTTCACTGTGAGGATGGTGAGACAATGGCACAGGTTGCCCAGGGAAGCTGTGGATGTCCCATCCCTGAAAGTGTTCAAGGCCAGGTTGGACAAGGCTTTGAGCAACCAGGTCAAGTGGGAGGTGTCCGTGCCCATGGCAGGGGGTTGGAACCAGATGATCTTCAAGGTCCCTTCCAATCTAAACCATTCTATGATTCTATGATATAATTCCTAGGAGGGTCCGAGCAGGCCTGTGCTCCAAGGACAGATACACATTAATTTCTAGGGAAGGCTACAGAGGCCCCCGCTCCACAGAGAGGAGGCCCTACAGAGCCTGGAGCCACCATCTATCCCAGCCTCCGAGGAGCCGGCGCTGAGCCATCCCACCAGTGCCTCGCTGGGCTCCCCTGCTCTGCATGCGGTGACAGCACATTTCAGGAGGACTGGCAGAAGAAAAGGCTACCCCTGCGGTGCCTCGAGCTGTTGCATTTTAAGGTTAATGTCTAGCAAACCCCGTTTGTGCTCTGAGGGCTGATGGCCTCAGCTATGTCCTGCAGCAAGGCACCAGCTGCATCAAGCACCACCATGACCTCCCCCTCCTCACAGGGGCCACCCCTGCGGCCCCCGCTGCTGCCAGCACCTTGCCATGGACACCCAGAGCAGCCATAAACAGACATGGAGCCCCCAACCCTTAAATTCATTGATACAGCATTGCCAAACAACCATATTTCATGCTCCTTTATGGTAAGCGCTGCACAAAACCTAGGAAACCTCTGACCATAAAAAGTGATGCCTAGGAGGAGTGTGAAGCCAGTAAAGTGAATTTCAAAGGTGTCTAAAAGATGTCTGCAGTCAAGTGTACACGCCATCAGTTATTGTTAGCACAGCACAGCACCACTCTCAAGACTAGTTCTCTTTCTCTGTCTGCATATTTTCATCTTATTGCCTCCTTATATCATACCAATGCAGTCCCATTTTCTGCTCCCCTGGATTCCTTTGGCAGTCAGTCATCCACGTGAGGGACAATGCCGCTGTATTTTTCATCTCTTTGCCATCTTTTCTTTTCAAAGCTTTTCAACTGAGTGAGGATCCTATTTCAGAAAGCTCTTTTTTTTTTTTTCTTGGCAAAATCTGTTATTCCCCCCTCCTTGATAAGAAATATGTGCCATTACTATACACAGCCCTATCCTCAAAATGTCATCTCAAAATACACCTGAAGGGTTTAGTATGCAGTCTGCAAATGAAGGACCAATTTTATAAATACCTTCAATTTTTTTCAGCCTTTATCTGTCACACCACATGTCCTCAGCAGCTTTAATAACAGAAGGCAGAAGGGTATAAAACAACAGTGAGGAGAAAAGTTTAGTAAATACACAATTCAAAGCCCATTTCATCTCAGGCCATACATTAGCATCTAATATCCACCTGACAACCCATGAGACACAGTTTAAATGATGGATACTTCTATCTAGATCTTCATGGCTAGACTTCTTGTGCACCAGCTGTGCAGAATAGCAGAGATCAGTGTCATCAGGAAGCCAGTTAAAAGCATCTTGATGTATTCATAGGCTGGGATATAGAGTGCAGCAGGTTGGAGGCTACTTTCATAAACACCCAGCACATTGTACCTACACGAGATCAACTGCTTCAGCACCTTCTCAGTCCTGACAGTTTGGTCCAGGATGTATTGGGGCAGAAGAGTATTGTCACTGGCAGCGCTGGCTGTATGCATCAGAGCAACCAGCAGCAGCCTCACGACCTCTGCCTGAGAGGAGCAAAGGTGGGAGTGGGATCTTAAACATGAGATATGGATTTGTCACTTTGTCATTAAATCATTTCAATCAGGTTTTACTGGATATTTGCCTGGCTTCCTGCCTGCAGGATTCCTCAAGGCTGATCCCATCCTCTCTCTGCTCCTCTATGGGCAGGGTGGTGTTTCGACAAATCTAGCTTGAATCCTGAAGAAATTAGATGCTTTCAGTGAAAGTCACTGTAGACTACATCCAAGATACCTTGTTCTCAGAGAACAAAATGAACTGAAAGCTGTATGAGAGTGTTGGGAGGTGCAAGATGAGATAAGCTTCCATGGGCAACAGAGGACAAAAATAATACTACCAGTGGATTCATTGTTCAAAAAAGACTTGATGGTTTGGGTCAATTCAATCAACTTCAACTGCCTGAAATCTGGATATCTATTCTTACTAAAACATCTTTGTTAAATACTTAAATTATGTGTTTACCATTTCAATTTTCAGACCATGGATGTCTCACTGAGACTGGACATGTCACTTTTAGGAAGTAACTGTAAGATGGGAAGAAACCTGTTCTTGGAGGACAGTAACTGCAGGATGAGGTTAGAGAATCTACTCTGGGCTGGGTTGGGAAGAAAAAGCTTATAAAATAAAGGTTGGGTTGCAGATATTGTCTGTGTTTCTTTCATACTACACTTAGCACCTTTGGATAATAGACACCAAACCTCTAAACTGTTCCAAGCTAATTCATAGAATCATAAAATCATATAATGGTTTAGGTTGGAAGAGACCTTAAAGATCATCTAGTTCCAAACACCTCCTACTACACCTAATTGCTCAAAGCCTCATCCAACCTGGCCTTGAACACTTCCAGGGATGCAGCATCCACAGCTTCCTTGGGCAACCTGTGCCAGTGTCTCACTACCCTCATGGTGAAAAATTTCATCCTGAGATCTAATCTAAATCTCCACTCTTCCAGATTGAAGCCATTACCCCTCACCCTTGTAAAAATGCCCTTGTAAAAAGTCCCTCTCCATCTTTCCTGTAGGCCCCCTTTGGATATTGGAAGGCTGCTCTAAGGTCTCCCTGGAGCCTTCTCTTCGCCAGGCTGAAAAACCCCAGCTCTCNCTTGTAAAAATGCCCTTGTAAAAAGTCCCTCTCCATCTTTCCTGTAGGCCCCCTTTGGATATTGGAAGGCTGCTCTAAGGTCTCCCTGGAGCCTTCTCTTCGCCAGGCTGAAAATCCCCAGCTCTCTCAGCCTGTCCTCATAGCAGAGGTGCTCCAGGCCTCGCTTCATCTTCATGGCCCTCCTCCAGAAGCACTCCAACAGTGTGCTGTCAGGGGCTTCTCATGTCAGGGGCTCCAGAGCTGGACACAGTACTCTAGGTGGGGTCTCATGAGAGTGGAGCAGAGGGGCAGAATCTGCTCCCTCAATCTGCTGGCCACACTGCTTTTGATGCAGCCCAGGAAATGGTTGGCCTTCTGGGCTGGAAGTGCGAGTTTCCAGCTCATGTTGAGCTTCTTATCTACCAACACCCTCTAATCCCTCTCCTCAGGGCTCCTATGGATCCATTCTCCAACAAATGAACTCATGTCAACAAATGAAGCACAGACATCCAGCACATGACCCAGATAAACCCAGTCTCCAGGCTTAATGCTCAAAGCTAGTTACTGGCTCCTGCCCTTGGCCTTCTCCCACCCAGGAATGCACCTCTGTCCTCCTTTGCCTCTCCCTCCCCATCATCAGAGGCTACAATTCACTCCTTCCTGTGGATTACACAGTCGTAACACTGTGCCTGCACTCAGAAATGTGAAATAATCCAGATTGCAAAAAATACAGTTCTAAGAGAAGTCTTTTTCAAAATCGAGATAATTTGACAGAAGCAGGAACGAATGGGTGGGAGTAGGCTGGGGGTGGGAACCACCTGAGCTATGTGTAATAAATAGAATAGGCTTTTTTCTGTCCTCTTGGTCTCATTCCTTTGACTGAGACCTTACCAGAGTGTGCAGCTGGCTCTCTGTAAGAACACAGTCCCGTTTAAGATGCTGAGATGGAACATTTGCCTAGGGGGAAAGAAAAAAGCCAAGGCAAAATATAATAAGTAGATAATCTCTACGTACTATCCACATTATATGGCTGGGTGTGTAAGAGCAGCAAAAAGACAAGTTCCTGCCCCTGAAGAGGAATTTGCAGGACAAGGCCAAGGTAACCCTGGGAGCTACATTTCACATGACTGTGATTCGGTGTTCAGGGATGTACTAGTCACAACAGACTGTTCTGCCTCCT
Organism: Chionis minor; assembly: GCA_013398295.1. Classification (NCBI taxonomy): domain Eukaryota; kingdom Metazoa; phylum Chordata; class Aves; order Charadriiformes; family Chionidae; genus Chionis; species Chionis minor. The sequence continues at coordinate 58,753 of VZSF01010142.1, read as the reverse complement.
CCAGCTGCTCACCTAGAAGAGCATGGGTCTTACATAGGACTTATGCTGTATTTGTTATGCTGGCACAGATACGTTAGAACGTCCTGATACCCTCGGGCATCTCAAGTGGATGAAAAATTAGATAGGAGCCATCAATGTGCACCTGCAGCTCAGAAAGCCAGTTGTATCCTGGGCTGCATCAAAAGAAGCGTGGCCAGGAGGTTGAGGGAGGTGGTTTTTCCCCTCTACTCTGCTTATGTGAGACCCCACCTGGGATATTGCATCCAGGTCTGGTGTCCCCAACACAAGAAAGGCATGGATCTGTTAAAGCGGCTCCAGAGGAGGGCCACACAAATGATCACAGGGATAGAACATGTGTCCTGTGAAGAAAGGCTGAGAGAGCTGGGGTTGTTCAGCCTGGAGAGGAACGGCTCCAGGCACACCTTATTGCAGCCCTTCAATATATAAAAGAGGCTTATAAGAAAGATGGAAAAAGGCTTTTTACCAAGGCCTGTAGTGACAGAACAAGGAGCAAGAGTTTTAAACTGAAAAATGGTGGATTTNAAGAAAATTTTTTTTTTTTTTTTTTTTTTTTTTTTAAATGGGGGTGGTGAGACACTGGAACAGGTTGTCCAGAGAAGTTGTGGATGCCCCATCATTGGAAGTACTCAAGGCCAGGTTGGATGGGGCTTTGAGCAACCCGATCTAGTGAAAGGTGTCCCTGCCCATGGCAAGGGGGTTGGACTAGGTGATCTTTAAATGTCCCTTCCAACCTAAACCATTCAACCATTCTGTTATTCTATGACTCTGTGGTACAATCTAGTTCATGTCTCTTTAGCCAACTAAGCCTGCCTTCAATTCAGCTTCTCTTTTTCTTTTTTTTTTTAATGGGATAAGTGACTTAGCCATAATTTAAGTCTTCGAAGAGGCAGGAACATTGCAAAGGCAAAGGCAAAATACAAATTTGAGGACAGATGAGGGGACAAGAGTATATATGAATGGAGTGATACTTTCTGTGGACATATGTGATGTGGTTTCAAGCTCACTTCAAACAGATGCCTCCCTACACGTGGCACAATTCAGCTGCCCTTCCATTCTGTGCAACTGCTTTGGATGCAATGGAACTGCTCCAACAGGAAAATCACCAAGCAGTTGTATCAGCTCAATGCATGGGGCAGCAAATTGTACCTCAGAGGCAAGAAACAGTGACTAGAGAAGAAAATTCATATTGTCTGTAACCCTGGAGAAAAATCTGTGCAAAATTTCTTTAGGTGAACTCAGAATCTGGAAATCCTCTATCCTGAAGATGGGTTAATACGAATGTTGGCACTGCATTTAAGAAAAAGGGTTATGAAAGATCTGATGGCAGGGACAATCAACCTGCATTTTACAGTGAGAGAAAGCTCTTTGTTTGCTGTCTCAAGAAGGCGAGCTCTTAGTGCAAACCCTTATACCTCTCAGTGCTGCGTGATACAGGCATTTTACTGCTATTCACTACATGTAAATGTTTCTTTGTCCCAACACAAACTTGCAGCTGTCAACACAGCCAACACTAACTACCAGGAAATGATCCGTCTGAGAAGGAAATGTTGCAAGCTATCAAATCCCTACAATGTGCTAAAACATCCATAGAGGCAGACTGCCAGAGGTTTATTATAAAATATGGACCATATGGTCTCTTGGCTTCCATAGTTTTGAACAAGGAAATGTGTCATCAAATAATCCTGAAGGGAAGGGAGAATGCACAGGGCAGGGGAAGGATCATAATGATATTTCACTGGGATGGTACCTCAACATCTGCTTTCCTGAAGAGTGTGAAGGCTAAAAAGACCAATAGAGATATAAAAAGGGAGCTGTTACTAGAGTGTGGAGAGGAATAAACTTGGCAGGAACTCCACCATATGGCAGCCTCAGGACATGTGATAGATGTGAGGAAAACCTACTGTCATTCATGCTGGTACAAGAAACAATAACCTTCAAATATAGGTTTCTCTCTTGGCTGTAGTCAAGACAGGTATGTCAAGACATGTATGTTTCACAGGAGTCGAGGTGAAGCAGACAGGCAACCCCACCATCCAGTCCTACTGCCCATTCTGTTGAACTAGCTCCACATATAGGCAGTGTAGATGGGATTGGTGTTGAGTCAGAACTGAGGCTAGCAAGACAGATCTGCATAGGAAGGAGAGTGAACTGAGGCTACATCAGTCTTTACCATCCCAAGCTGGTAATTTTTCTTTATAGGCTAATTTTTTTCTATGCTGATACCAGACAGTGCAGGTAACAATGACTGTTTCACTCTTGATTCCTGCTATTACAAAACACTGAGCTGCACGGGCTGTAGCAAATTCTTCTCCATTTACCTGACAGATGATGTCACTGGTACCCAGAATGACTGTCACAGTTCAGTGCAGAGCCCTTCAGAGCTTGAAACCATGTTTACAAGCAGGCACTGAGAGTGAATCAGCAGTGCCTGAGGTGGGGAGACCAACCAGCCTGTTGGAAACAGAGGTTGCAGGGAATGGTAGGTAGCCTCAAGCATATGCCTCTTGCTAGGCAATATTAGGGGAGAAGCCAAGTTTGCGCTTGAAAAGTATAAGGTTGTCCAATTGATTACAAACCAGAAACATAATTACGAAAGACACACAAACCAAAACATATTTCACTGAAGCACAACCTGTCTATCTGAATCTCAGCTTTATTCTTAGTTGTTCCATAGGATTGTGCTCCAGGAGCAGTCTTGGCTGACCGTGCAGAGGGAACAGCTCCAGCAGCACCTCTACCCTCTGAGGTGGTACTAGCAGAACTGATACTGGTCCTGTTTTCATTAAAGATCTTCTAATGCCTTGGCTGCCTTGAGGGGCTGGCCACTCTATTTGCTTCTTAAGGTTGCTAAGCATTGCAGACATTCTTATGTAGAAGATTACATACATAAAAGGTTCTTAAATACATAAGAATTCCGTCCTAGATAGAACAGATTCCATGACTTTCGGTATAGTATCCATATAAGGGTTTATACAACTACGGTTGTGAACATTTACAACTCCTTCACCATTTCTTGGGGTACATAAAGCAGGCTCAATGAAGGGACATTCAGAGCAACATTTACTTACTATTTTGTGGAGGAGGTCAGATTTCTGCCTCTTTTTCTCTAACTTTTCTAACTGTTTATGTCTTTATATTCTTTAATCAGTGCATTCTTTCTAATTTTAAGATAAGTGTTTTGGTTTTCAGCAGTTCTGAGATTGCATTTAAACTTTCTGAATCGTAGCCATGGAAAAAAGTAATTTGGTAAAAGCATGATTTTCAACCTGCAGTGATGAAGATATTGGGTGTCTGCAGCAAGGTTTTGGTAGTAGGGGAGCTGCAGGGGTGGGCTTTGTAAGGACAGGTCCGGGCTGCCCCATGCAAGACATAGCTGTTTCCAGCCAGTTCCAGCCAGTTCTACGATGGACCCCCCGAAGGACACAGCTAAGCCCACCAGCCAAGGTGGTAGCACCTCTGTGAAACCATATTTGAAAGGGCCAGGAATGCCAGATAGACAGAGGAGGAGGAACACAAAGTGAGAAACAACAGAGGGAACACCAAGGTCAGAGGAGGAGGAGATGCCCCATGGTGTGGTGTGAAGGACCCTATGTCAGGGCAGATTTTCCTTACAGGACTTCAACCCATGGATAACCTATGTTGGAGCAGAGGAATGGCATGAGAAGGAAGGAGCAGCAGACAAAAAATGCTATGTGCCCCCCTCCACCCCATAGTGCTTATGGTGGGGGTAGAGGAGTCTGGAGTGAAGGACTGGTGTTCAGCCTCAGAGAGCGAGGAGGAAAGGTATTGCTTTAATGTTTGTCTTTTTGTTTCTCACTACCTGAATCTATTTTAATTGGCAATAAATTAAGTTCATTTTCCCCAAATCAAATCTGTTTTGCCCACAGCAGTATTTAGTAAGCAATCTTCCTGTCTTTATCTTGACCCACAAGCTTTTTTGTTCCTGTTGTTCCTGGTTTTTCCCCTTTCTCAGCCCTGTTCTAGCGAGGTGGGAAATGAGCAAGCAGCTGCGTGGAAATCATGCTGTTAACCAAGGATAACCCGCCACAGCGTAGCATCCCTACATGGCATACACATGACAGACTTAGCAGATTGTGTATTTTTTCTGCCTTATCTCACTGTCCCAGCTTTCATCATTTTTGGAGTCTCTTACATGCTGGCTTGTAGATGCTTAAAATTATGTTAAACCTAAGACCTGGGCTGAAACCTGCAGTTCTGTATGTTTGCCTCTGACATTTTGGAACAAATATTAGCAATCCTAATAAAAAAATAATTTAAAAAAAGTTAAAAGAAATAAAATGTATTCTTTAATATAAACATTTTTAAAAATTCATTCATTAAGAAGGTCCAACATATCCTTGCTTTGAGAAAGTATCTACAGTTTAGTTGATGGTGTCACAACAAAACTGTGCTTTTTGAAATCTCTCTGAATAGCTCTTCAACTTTGTCCAGTTACAAAGTTTTAGAGCTTCATTTTGCATGTGCTGTAGAGACTGGGATAAGAGATTGCAATTCATTTCTCTGATGACTGCATTTCCATGGTGCACGGTTCATCTCCATGACGTGACCAGGACTTCCCTTGTCCTTTGGAGGACACATAGAGTGCACGGATATAGTGATTTGCCAGTGCCTCAAAGTGGCATGTACAGCTTGTAGTCAGGTGTTATTTGAGCTTATAAGGTTCGTCTTTCATTCACTCAGTTCATGCACATAAAAAGCACGTGTAAATATTGTGTGGGGACAGTCCAACACGATGCTTTTATTTCAGACTTAAATGCCACAAGGTATGTTTCTCCCAACTAAGCATGACTGTGCTGAGGAGTTCCTTCCTGTGTCTTGACTCCCAGTATACTCTGCCTGAGAAATGTGCTACTTCTTCGTTTTTCTGAATTGGAACTAATGGAACCAACGTGGTGCAGCTGTGGGAGTGACTCAGCAGCATGGCTGTGCATCTCCATGCATATGACATCCTGTGACAAAAAATTGCCTATTTTCGAGATAGTAAATGTCTTAGTTTCATTAATTTCTTCCTCAAGGCGAGGTAAAATTACCTCCAAGGGGAAACAGTAAAATTGAGATTCCACTACACCAATCTGTCAAGATGACAAACATGAAAATCATATCAAGAATATGTTGAAATTTTATTGGATTCATAATTATTTTCATACTTCCAGGCAGAGTTTAGGAGTATCTAAAGCAAGGCTTAATATGCAAAACATATGGCAGATGAAGTAATGCTGATAACAAAGGGGACTAATGAGAAGAGGAATGTTTTGCTAACAAGTGCATTTTACTTTGTAGATATTTTCCTCAGAATTAACAAATAAATATCTGGAGGAGGAAAATGGTAGAAAACCTTCAGGTTCTGAGTATTTGACCTCTAAAAGTACAGGCTGAATGGACTGTCATTTTCATTTAAAGGAAAAAAATAACAATGAATGATGAAATAATCTGTCAAGGTTGTTTTGTTGTTTTTTGCTTTGTTTTGTTGGGTTGTCTTTTTTTTTTTTCAGAGACAGTTTTGAGATTTCTGCAAGGTCTGACAGTAGAAGTAAGATTCAGCTGTTCAAATAATATGTTTGAAGAGGCTTCAGGTGGTTAAGTTTTCATCTGCAATTCTTTCTCCCTCTTTCAGCATCTGCATCTAGGGCAACGCACAAGAGTCTCTAGATGTCTAACAGACCTCTTTGACATACGTTCACTCATTTCACCTCAAGGAGACACATCTGACCCACTCAGCTCTGCTGCACCAAAGTACTCAGTTTCCAGGTATTTAACTTCTGTACTAACTCTGGCAGACTGAAAAGGGCCTGCAAACAAGCTCTGGTACAAACCACTCTCGTTTTGGTTTTGGGTTAGCTGACAATCTGTGGTGCAAGGAAGGGAGGATAGCAAGGACAGGAGTTTCCCCAGGCCATTTAGTTTAGGTTATTGTGGCTGGTGGGACTTTAGCATCTGGATAGGGATGGGGCTAGGGATAGGGTAGATCATTAGGCTGGGAAGGGGCAGCAGTGAGAATTCATCTCAGAGGGCAGAACAAGGTGGGTGGAGGCCATATGCAAAATCTGAGGCCAAGTCAGCTACTATGTGTACCCTAATCTTCCCTGTATCTCATGTTCCCAGGTTTCTTATCTGGCATGCAGAAGAAAAATCGGCACAATCATTGTCTATCCCTCCAGCAATGACTTGTTGCAGCCACTAATTGGGAATGATCCTGAGCCTTTGTGGAGTCACAGATCCTGTTCAGTTATTGGTTAAGAGAGTGCTCATTGGCCTGGGCCAGAATGATGCTGAAGGCATTGAAACTGTTTCACAGTCCAAAGCTCCAAGACCCCACAGTATTCCCAAGTACTTTTTAAATCACTAATGTAGACTTAGCCAACGTGTTCACCTTGGTGAATGCCCTTGCTTCTCATCACTTAGAAGGAGGGTAACTCTCTGCCTGTGATAACTTCTGAACTTCTGTTCACACTCCTGCTTCTTAGGCTTCATAGACAAACTCCAGGATAAAGACAAAGGCCATTCAATTCTCATGTGACTTCCTTGGAAAGGCTTGCCCCTGCAGAGTCCAACTAAAGACGCCATTGTCCCTGCATTCCAGCACCGTGCCACAAGATCCTTTGTGCACCAACTAGCTAGTCAATGGCCTCTGAGCTTCTGGGGAAACTCATCAATATTTTCTTCTGCCTTTGAAGGTAGAAGAATTGAATTCCATCATGCACTTCAACTTTATTCTCATGAAGTGCCAAGTCCTGCACCTGTGGAGGAACAACTCCATGCACCAATATATGTTGGGAACCACCTGGCTAGAAAGCAGCTTGGCAGAAAATGACCTGGGGTTCCTTGTGGACACCAAGTTGAACATAAGCCAGCAATATGTCCTTGCTGCAAAGAAGGCAAATGGAATCTTGGGCTGCATTAGGCAAAATATTGCCAGCCTGTTGATCCCCTCTACTCAGCCATATACTGGATAGAGTTCAACAAGGGGCCAAAAGGATGATTAGTGGACTAGAGCACCTCACACAGAGGAAAGGCTGAGAGAGTCTGGAGAAGAGAAGGCTCAGGAGGGATCTGGAAGGAGGGTGCAAGGAGGATGGAGCCAGAATTTTTTCAGTGGTGCCCAGTGACCAGAGGCAATCGGCACAAACTGAAACACAGAAGGTTCCCTCTGAACATCAGGAAACACTATTTTTCTGTGAAAGTGACTGAGCACTGGCACAGGTTGCCCAGGGAGGTTGTGGGGTCTCCCTCTTTAGAGATATTCAGAAGTTGTCTGGACATTGTCGGGCAACTGGCTCTAGGTAGCCCTGCTGTAGCAGAAGGGTCAAATCAGATGACCACCAAATGTCCCTTCCGACCTCAACTGTTTTGTGATTCTGTGGTTCTGTGAACATCTGGAAGCCATTGCTTCACAATACTACCACATAAGGATGACGCAGAGTTGCTACCTATGGACCAACATGACTAATTCAATGGGTATTTGTAGCAAACCCTTTGTCATGTCATAGAGATTTCTTCTAGACTTAAAGGGTTTACCCACAATGGAAAAAAAGCATCTCTTCTCTGGAAGACTGTACTTTAGATGCCCAGAGGAGGCCCGATCATTGTATTAGGCCTATCTTGTGGGGAAAAATCCACATTCCATCTCCTAGTGACATTCAGTTGAAATCTACATACTAAAAAGTAGGCATAGGGTAGGTATTTAAAATTGTATTACAGGCAATGGAGACCTGGATCCTGATTCAGTTGACTAAACATAGGCAATGGCATTGGAATGGCATTGGAATTTCCCTATGCAAGATACCTGCATAGCTATGTAGCTGTTGAAAAGAGCCTATAGAAAACCCATGTCTTTTTAAACAGGTGGTTAGAGGCTTCAATGGCACTACAGGTGCCTAGGTATATGAATCCCTCCACTAATGAGTGCAACCAAGTGAGAGTAGAAGCCAGTTCAGTAGAGGTCAGTCACAAGGAATGGGGTCCAGGTGCCCACATCTAGTCTCAGTGCCCACATCTAGTCCTGGCTGCACTGTATCCACCATGTGTTCATGGGGCTGGTAGCTTTGTCACGGTACCTGTAGGATAACTACATATTCCTGAAACGCTACCTCAGGGCCAGGTCATGTACCCTGGCTTGTTTACCTTGATTGATTGACATCTGCCAAAGTAGCCAGGACAGTTAGATTTCTGACTGTAGGTAATGGCATTGCAATGAAATGCAGTTTGGGAGAGTGTCCACCTGCCTTTGGGATGTCTCCGTTAATGAGGATGAATCCTAGTCTAGAGAACAAGAGTTTTCAGGAGTCAGAGGTTGCAGCTTGTTGTACCTGCTTTTGTTCACAGTGTGGTCAGTGCAGATTTACTTGCAAATGTGCGTATGAGAGCCTTCTTGAATTAAAAAAAAAGTCTTCCAAAAGGTAAGAACTGTCTCTGTGTATCCTCACAGTAAAAGCCAAGGATAGGCCGAAGAAAAGCTTTTGTTTTGTGTGGGAGGAAACTTAGGCCGGTGATACAGAATTACCTCCCACACTTCGGCTGGTATGTGTCACACTTTGAAAAGGGTATGAAACATTGGATGAGACAACAGAAAAACTTTCAGTTAACTGGCATTTCATTCTGCTCTGTCTGCACTCTCTGCACTCCTCTGAATGCCATGCTAGTATTTCCCTTTCGGCAAAATTCTAGGTTTGTTAAATCTTCTGTTGATCCAGTGAAGCTGCTGCAGGTCTCCTCGTTTTGCAGGTGGCACCTGGATCACCCTGGCAGTGTCCCGTGGGAGCACTGCTCTCCCCATCCCATCAGCTTCTCTCCAATGCCTGGCCTTCACCTTACGATGGACAACCTAGCCGTGTGTGCCAAGATCTTGTGTATGCCAAGAGCTTGTCACTATAAACTATGGCTAAGTCTGCAGGAGAGTTCAACCTTGAAAGCAAAGTGTGATCTGTAAGGTACAAGGTGTAAGGACATAAGACATGCTCTACCTTGCCCTGTGGTCCTTCTGGCCTAATACTGCATCTCAGGTAGTGGCAGTGAGAGATATTAAGTACAGAGAACATGTGAGCCTGGCCTGTACATTCAGTGGTTTAAGGGTATTGGTGACAACTCCCTATGTTGTCCTTTTATTACCTCTTTATGTACCCGCTTTCCAAGAATTTATCTAATACCTTTTTGGACCTGCTGTATTTTTAACCACAGGGTAGACATAGGCATGAAGACTAAGGGCTGGATAACTTTCGGGTCATCCAGTCCACCAAAGATAATAAAAAATTGTCCAGATTCCTCGCCTCCTGGCTAAGCCCAAATCTATAAACTACAATAAGCTGTTTCATTTCTCAGAAACACAAACTGTATCCCATCCCGCAGGGAGAAAATGAAGCCACACGTCCTCCTTGGTTCTAAAATGACAAATTCTGTAAGCCCACGTCAGAGTACTGCCCACACGATATGGTTTTGTTTTTCTGGCTTTGTCCAGTCCTTGGTTATTAAGAGAAAAGCAACAAAAAGAAATCTGGGCTCTCCAAAGGCAAGTACTACCAGAAAAAGATCATGTATGCTGGTTTAACTGAAAACAAAATGTGGACATATCTCTCTATTTCTCCTACTCTTATCTTTTTTCTCCAACCAGTCTCCCACTTTTGTGCATCATTTATCCTCTCCCTCCTCCTGCAAGTTTTTCCTTAAATTATATCTTCCCCTAAGGCTTTGTTATGTGTCTTTTCCAAGAACATTTAGTGTTTCAATTCATCTGGTGCATTATACTTGTCTGAAAGAGGTAGCACATTTGTCAGGACACAGGATCTGCCTTTTAACTTGGTGTGGAGAAGTGGGTAAACTTATAACACTATAGGAATTATTTATAAGTTTAAGCTCTGTGCTTTATTTTTTCTCCTATAAATACAATTTTTGTTCTCATTAATGATCATCCCAGCATGTCGCAGTTATAAATGGTTATCTCACCTTGTGGTTACAGTTGCGCAGCAGCACTTCTAAGCCAGGGATCTCAGAAAGTTTTTCAGTCCTGTAGTACTCCTTTTATGAGACAGGTAAAGTTTATTATTGCTTTCTGAAAGACGCTGAACTTCAGTGGTTTGCTCAAGATTTGTCAACAGCTGGGCTAAAACCTAACCCAAACATCCACCGCTTGTTTCTCTGTGAGCAAGTCCCAGTAAGATTCGGCCCATCTCCCACTAACAATCTCAGGACTGGGATGTGGCTTTTTCTGTTGAGTGCAGTGAGATGCTGGCTTAGACTAAAGCCTAATATTTATATAATAAAAGTCAGGTCAAATGAATCACAGTGTTGGTTGCCATGTTATTACTGAAACCTGCGAAGTTCTTAAGACAGAAAGAAAAATAAAGAAGGGTAAGGATCTGGTTAGGTTTATATTGCCAAAGTGGTCCAAGGCACAGGACTGATGCTGCTTTGCCTGTGTGCCGACGGGCTGAGCTGGGGCCGTGCTCTCCAACACACTGGCCAAGATCTGCACAGGAGCAGCCCATGGCCCAACCCACTCTTCTTAATCCAGCTGAGCATGACAGCCTCAGTTTTGCTTCCCTCTGCCCTGAACAGCTCTCCAACAGGACCCCCAGGTCTCCCTTTTCAGGGTATGCAAAGCAAATGCTGAGCTTCCCGCTGTGAAAACACCTTCCTACTGGACTGAGATCCACACCTTCACGTTGGCTATGGATCTGAACTTGGAAAAAAACCCACATGAGCAAGGTAGTAATTATAGTTTAGAGCCTTCAAGGGAAACACCGCATTGAATTGGGAAGAGACTCAGGGTCTAGGGGTATGTCACCTTTGTCCCCGGTCTCACAGCAAGATAATCTCCCAGCAAGATGGGCCCTGACTTCAGTTTTATGGAGCAAGACAATTGTAGCCCGCGATGCAGTTGTAGTCTATGATGCAGTTGTAGTCTATGATACAGTCAAGGCTATATAAGTAAGGAACAGAATTTTGTGTATTAATTCATATATCCTGAACATAGCATGTCTTTAAAGAAGGACCATATGAAGATTTTCCTATAATTTAGTAGACACTTTCAGCCTGTGCAAAAGTGATGGGTAGTTCCAGCTAAGCCAGTGGCATTATAGCAATTACATTCAAGTACAAATCTAGCCCAATAAACAACAAAAAATCATCAAATTTTGACTGAAATTTTCTGGACTGATAACTCGTTAAACAGCATTTCATATGGTTAGGCCAGCATCCGTTGTAATGCAAGTGAAATTGCAGGGTTCTTTTAGAATGACATTAATGAACGAGGGATGTTCTTATCTCACACACAGATGATAATTCCATGGCGAGGGAAAATTGCGCGTCCTCTCCCTGTGCCTCACACTGCCAGCTAATCACTCGCGGTGGAGGACACTGGGGATTCCCATGCGCTGGAGTGCAGCCAGCAGCAGGATAATGCAGATGGACTTGAATGGAAGGACAGGATTGGGGACATTTCAGGATTTCCATTCTCAGCTGTCAGTGCTCATTCAGGCAGGCCAAATCACGTTCTCTAATAAGCCAAATGCAGATTGCTGTCATTGCCACAGCAGCTCAGTGCTGTCCAGGCTTGTCCTTTGCTCAGTATCCTTTGGGATACTGAGTGAAAGACAGGCTCAATAAATCATTAATGTATTCAGTCTCCAGGCAGGTCAAATGGTAATTAACCCCATGCTCATCCCTGCTGCTTTGAGAACTAACTCAGTATCTACCATGCAGCTACAACTTGATCCAATAACTACTACACAGGGGAGGTGATACAGGCGTGCAGAGTGTCACAGGAGCTGTGAAAGGAAGGAGACAAGCTGGACAGGCACCTGTTTGAGCAGGGTGGACCCACCCGCAGTCATCATTTTGTGTGCAGGCATTGCTGTGGGCAGCGGGGCATCCTAGGGCAGCCTCTAACGCTGCCACACTGCCTAGAGCCCCGGCTGTGCAGTGTCAGCCAACCCTCCTGACAGCCAGCCTTGCCTAATGGATGGGAAGTTCGGAGGTGGCTCTTCCGATGGATGGAGATGCAAAATAAAATGCTTTGTTCTCAGGCAAAAAGTTTCATTACTCCCATGGCAGCGTTTCCACAGCAATTTTTCCTTTTCTGGAAAGGCTGGACCTGCCAGTGTGTTTTCTGTGTCGCTGCTTGTCTCTGGCGAAGACAGGAAGATCTATCAGCAATAAAAATAGGTTTAGTGCCATGCCTTGGTAGCATCCTGTAAACTGGGAAAGAGAGAAAAAGTAACTTCCCCTCCAGGCAAACCTGCATTCTCTGTCCCCTTTTGTGTGACAGAGTTGGTGCTTTTAAGGATGGGCTAAAGGCAACTTGTGTTTGTGGAACAACTGGAGGCACGAAGAACATATTTCCCTCCTGCTCCAAGCACAGCGTTTTAGCCTTAAAAGCTTTTTACAGACCAAGGGAGGCGAATTTGCAACCTAATCCTCCTGTGCCATTTGCATGCCTGTTGCAAAACTGCTTTCCTGCCCTGCATGTGGGATTAGGACTAGGAAGTATAACTGTCCAGAGAGGCAAAAGCCATGGAACAGAGAACTTTTCCTACAGCGCTCCACAGGTCACTGTCTCAGTAACACTGGCTTGGCTGATTTTTTGGCTGGTAAATTATAAATGTGAAGAGGCATTGAACATTGACCTCTAGTGTTGATCAACATAAAATTAAATACTCAAGCTGAATCTGGTCAAACTTTATTAGAGAACATAGTGAAAAATAAGCTCAGGTAACAGGGATAAATGTCAGTCAATTGGTCAGTGGTCAGTTAATATGTTACATGGGATATGCCTGTTATAAAACATCCCATGTAATTGCAAAACATTCAATGGTACTAGAGTGACACTGGCACTGAGTTTTCCACAGTTTCTAACAGAACAAACTGCGTCTCAAAATTTGTGTACAAGACTGAATGGACTTGTTAAATATCTCTGTGAATGCACCACGGAGTGGTGGGCATTGCAGGGACCTCACAGTGGAAAAGATGAGAATTAACCCACAGCTGGAAAGGCCTCAGATATATCTAAGCAAAGTACTTGGCTCTTAACAGCAACTATTCCTCCACTGCCCTGTAGCATGTGTTAGAAGATGCTTGCTAGATTTCATATAGAAAATTCCAATATCCTGTTGGTTTTCTCTTGCTGAATGGTTCTGCAAAGACAAGGACTGTATGCTTTCCTTTGGCTTGGACAGCCCCTTGCTCTGCTGTCCCAGTTTGCCAGTCCTTAGTGGACTGAAGATAGATACTATGCTTTTAATGAATAAACAGTCCTTTTACGGTAACACACTGGTCGTCACGTTGGCCAAAAAAAGAAAAAAAAATAAGGAAAACATGAGACCTGCTGCACTTTCATTCCCCATGTCTCAGTATGGATTATAATGACTGCATCTTCCTTAATGCACAAAGCTTCTGTTGATTTGTTTAAGGTTGTCATGGATGGAATGATGCACTTTGCTTGCAGAGAGAAGCAACAATAGAGTTATTAATATAAATCAGGGATTTAACAAAGTTTAATGGTAAATATGGCAGTGTTTTAACAAGATATGGGATGGCAAGGCACACTTGGTTATTTACTGCATAGAGGACATGGTCAGACAGAGCTGTCAGGGAGACCCTCTTGTTGAGTCATAAGGTTCAGAAAGGACACCCTTGTCTTCTAAACGCCTTCTCAGAGAGGAATCTGGGTGCAGCTGGATCCAGTCTTAGTCCCAGACTTGGTCAACGGTTTATGTCTAAAGGATTATATATGCACAATTAATCCTTTCTATCACTTAGCTAAGATTACAAAGTTCAGCATGCTGTTAGTCACTTACCAAGGATCTGTTGCAGCACGGCAAGGAATCTCTGAACCTTGAGGAGTAACCTTGAGGGCATCCCTACTCCAGAGGAGATCCTGGCGTGCAGCCCGCTGCCGTTCAGGAGAGCTCAAAGGGCTCTTGGGCTGTTCATTGTTTATGAGGGTAAGATGATTTACCTATAGTCATATTTGCATATTGAGCACAGAACTAGCATTGCTCAAGTTAGCCCTTGGCTGTTGTGTTGTTATCTGTCTCCCCAAAACCACATTGAACCCAGATGCTGCCATCACAACTACATGCACCCATTATGACCACCATGGGTGGTTATCGCTTGGGCAGGGTTATGGGAGATAAAGACCAGGTTGGTCCCTGAGGGTAAGGGGGAGCACACTGTCACAAATGTCACTTTTTTTTTTTTTTCTGACGTGTCAACAGTGAAAAAAATTTACCGGTAGATTCAATAACAGACCTTCCTTCTCACAGCTGTTGAAATGATCTGGCCATTGGGAACAGCACTGAGGGAGCAGATTAGGTAGGCTATCGCAAAGTGACATTCATCATACATAGGGTCTGGACTCTGTGATCAAGGATTCTCCTAAAGCACAAGAGTTTGGCCCCAGGATTAGATGCAGGTGATATAAATTGTACTTGAGAGGACCAAACCATGATCAAGGACGCAAACTGACAGGACCCTGATGCCCACAGGTTTAGTCTGGATTCTTTATCACCTGGTAACTTCCCTAAAGATGGCAAGCCAACTCTTGGACTGGTTCATTGTGGTTAATCAGTTATCATCTCCAAAACCACCAGATGCTGTCATTCACTGGATGTTTGAAAAGCAAGGAGCATGAGCAGAGAATATTTGTCATTAAAGGAGCAAGTGGATTTTCCAGTCTTTCTTCACCATCCTAGATAGCTAGGATATCTGCTATGCCACATCAGATAATGAGAATTGTGTATCTCATCATTCTTTTCTGTGCAACACAGGTATTTCTTCCAATGTCTGAGACATGACAATGGTGAAAATGTGTTTAAAACAGCAAAAGAAAATTTAGGTCACATGAGCTGACATTAAGGTTTAACACATGGTCCTGTTCCAGGCGAAAGGGATAATGCTGGGCTGCAGAATGCATCTCAGCGTGTTTTGGACAATTAGGGAAAGAGCTGTGCCCAGCTGCAGAGAACTGGCGGGGCTTCTGCCCTCACTTTACGTCTGTTCCAGTGATCAGCAATACTAATGTTCTGAGGCCACCTACTGTTTACTTCTAACACCTACACGTTAATGTATGGGGTAGTGTCCAAGAGAGCAGTCTTCTTAACGACCAGGAAGTATTTCTGATATTCCTTAAGGAAGCCACGGTACATCAGAAGCAGAACTTGCCCTGCTTTAGTTGCCATTGCTTTATAAACATCACCATCCTCAATTTTTTAATATGATTTTTTATGGCAAATAAGTATTGCCATCTTGATAATTTTTTACGTCATTAACATCTTCTGCAATCTCCGTAAGAATACCATTAAAAGAGTCAGATCCTCCCAGAGCTTCCACTTTCAAGTTCTCAGGAGGAGCCTAGATGCACGGAGTGAAATCCTAGCTCCACTGACTCGAAAGCAATTATTCCCCTTTGCATCAATAGATCTAAGTTAGGGCTTTTCCCTCTCTCAGTTCATCATAACAGGAATTTGCTGATCCCATGCTGTTAAATCCATCTGCTGCCTCAAGCTTTGGCTTGAAGCACAATGAATAAAAGAGGAAGAGAAAAAAAGGAGGAGGAGAATCAGAAGCTGTTATCCACAAAATGTCCCAAACTGAAAGCCTCAAGCTGAGCCTGTGGAGGCCAACCACTGCAGTACAAAAGGAAAGAAAGTTGAAACTCCAGCCACTACAATCTTCTGCTTATTACTAATAGCAGGATTCAGTTGACTCTATTACACATTATTACTCCCTTCTTTTTACACATTTGTTACACATTTTCAGCTGCTATTTAGCCACGGGCTCCCAGTTCTTGTTATAACACAGGTCCTGCTTTTCTTGCGGTTAAACAGGTGACGTGCAGAAGACAAACTCCACAACCTGTAAGGTTGTAAAGTAGGTATGTTCATTCAGCGCGGGGGGTCGCCCCACCACAATTGTGCGCGCCGGGCAGCAGTTTGTTCTTCAACTTTATACAATTGAGTAATACATACTTACGAGGTTTTGCAATATGCCTATACATATTCATGACATATCCCGCTTCATATTAAAATCAGCGCTCCGAAGTTATTTCCATAAGTATCTTCTGACTGCGCTTGCACACTACCCCCTGGTGGTGGTCGTTGAGGGTCGTGAAGATGAAGGCTGATGGTTCCTCTTCATCACCGTGAGTGATCCTTGTTCTTGAGCAGGCTCAGTTGTCCCTTGGCTTTTGTTCAAACCGCAGGGTCGGTCTTAGCTGGCCTTCAAGGCAACTCCCTGGTTTTGTACCAGGGAGTAAGGTTGTAAGGGGCCAAGAGTCACTGAAGTAGCGGATCCTGTCTTACCAAGATAAGATATCAGGCAAGGTCTTCTTGCTTCAGTGATTTTACGCAATAGAAACACTATTCATCCATTTAGCTCAGCAAACTTCAGATAGCACTATTTCTACCAAAACCACCCCCTCCCTTCACAGGGTCAATTGGATGCTCAGCCCTCCTCTTTCAGTCTCATCTAGCAAGCAATGGGACATTCACATCTGCTAACACTGGTTCCTCTCACCAGCATCTGGCTTATAAAGGCTTCAATGCAACGATCAATCAATTGTCAATCAATTAATGCATCAGTGGCTTATTCTTTGTTGTCAGTTTTATTTCATTTCTGTTTTCTATCTAAACCATATTGTTCAGAGACCTGTAGAAATCCATTTACCCAAAGTTATCTCCACTCCACTTGCTGTACCTTGCTGGCTAGCTGTACCTTGACTGGATAGGAGGTCTAGTTGTGCAGAACCGTTGCTGCTGGGTACAGTCTACAAATTCTAAGAAAGAAAAGAAATTACCGAGCATGTTCTACAGAGCTGCGATCGCCCATCTCCAAGGAAGATGAAAACAACTTGAAGCATGTATCGTCTCATATTCTTTTTGACATTCTTGTTAAAATAGGAGGAAATGGGAGAAATCTTAAAGTATTGGCAAAGTGAAGGCAAAGGCTGGGTATGTTTGCTAGCCGTAAACATGTCAAAAGAGTAAACACAAAGGAAGAAAAACCAGAGGCATAAGCTGGAAAATCATGCTGGCATTTGAAAAATTCTAGATCAATCCTAAATCAAAGCACAGGAACCATGACATCCTTCTCCTAACTTACCTGTCTGAAACTTATGGGAAAAAAATATCTTTATATGAGGTGTCTACATTTTGGAGACATACTGTTATTCCCATATTGAGCACTAAAATATAACTGCAACTTCTAAGAAGTACTTGGACATTTGTACTTTTCAGAAAATAACTATTTTAAACCTCATTGTAATAAGTAACCATTTTTACTGAAATCGGAGAAGGTCACTTTTAGGGACTGAAAATCTTAAGTTTTTTTCACTAATTTCCTCACCAGATGTTCAACAGTACCTTAATAAGACAACATAAGAGGCAGGGGGTAATGAGCAGCTGGCTACTTTGCTGTATGCACTCCTTTTCCTCACCGTCAGGGCAATATAATTAGAAGTAGCTTATCTTGAATTACTTTTTTGTTTTAAGTAAAAAGTATTACAACATTCTTCCCTGAATCATCCCTGAGGATTTACAGGGCCACGTTGAATTCAGAAAATTGACGTCATTTCTGAAATGAAAGCTAAACGCTATCTGAATACCAGCAACCATGACCTGATTACTCTGAACTTGTGAAGACAGAGACGGTTCCAGCTGTAAGATGAGTATTTTCTGTTTCACATGGACAGATTCTTCATGTCTAAGGAAAATTATTAGTGAAATAGATTATGAGATAAGTGTAGCCACAAGGAAGTGGATGGAAATGAAGAACCCTTGAAGAAGAGTTTATTTGATTATAGCTACACTGCAAAATGAGACAGGGCTCAGAGGTGGCAGAGGAAGTGGCAAAGCACCAAATCGAATACTTCTTCATGGCCACGTATTGATCATAATCAGCCAACGCTAACTTTGCACAGTGCTTCCCTATGCAGTGAATGTGATCAGGATAGTAAAATCCCACAGTGTTGGGCTCAAGTCCCCTCTTTAGCAGAAAAGAAAGATCAGCCAGTGAACATGAACATAGACACTGATGGAAAAAAATGGGAAAAAAGCACTATGAAAAATGTAAATTATGCATAAAACTAAGGAAACAAAAGGGGGAAAATATAATAGTGCTAGCAATAAAGAAATGCTAGCAATGGCAAAGTCCCATTATTAGGTGGAAAAGCTGTAACGCTGATGTATGGAAGGTTACGAAATGTTAAGTAATATTTCCATTCTAATCCAGGTTTCCATTCTACTGCTAAAGGTAACAATATATGTGTTACTTGAACGCTTTAGACAATTAACTTGTTTTGGCATCCTGTTAAAACTCAGTACACAGAGCACAAACCGAATGGATTAAGCCCTTAGTAAGTGAGGTTACATTCATACCATCTTTTTAAAGCCAAGACAGTTAAAACTCCTGGGAATCATTCTACTCGCTTATCCACTTCCATGCAGCCACAGTGCCACTTACAGGCGGCGTGTGAGCCACGTGTCCAGTGTCCATACTGCTTAAAGGCAGTTTGAGAGGAAGCTGCCTACATTCCATCAGTCTTGGCAGCAGAGAATGTGGGGTCCAACAAGGATGAACTAGCAAAATGCCCCAAGATTTATTTCATAACTACGCTTGATATGGAATCAAACAAGAAAGCAGATTACAGTGCAGAATCAAAAAGAGGGTTGGCTTACTCTCTGTGTAAAGGTCTTAAATATAAGAGGTGGTAGGAAACAGGAATGACATCTGAAACTGGTATTATCAAGCCCACTGAGGTAGTTTAAGGCATTAAATCGCTTCATCCAGTCTCTGAAATCACTGCAGACTGTCAAACTGCAGATCGACACAGTCACACAACCACGAATGTGGAGACAGAATGACTGATAAGGACTGCTTAGTATCCTTAGTTCAGCCAAGCTGTGTTTTAATGCACCTAACATCAGTTACACCCGTAAGTACAAGTAGAAGGTGGTAACACCATATAGACAACACACAATATGGAAGAGTGACTCCTAAGAAGCTGCGGTTGTGAAAGTGTTTTACCGACTGCATTGAACAAACATGCGGTAGGACAAAGAACTAGTATCATATCTGGTTCTATAATCAGGGCAACGGTTAGTAGACATAGTCAGACTGCTTTTTCCATTGTGTATTTGAGATAAATAAACCCAGCACTGGAGTATTGCATCTTTTCAGGATTGCTTTTTAAGTCTTAGCTGATCAATGAAAACCCACAGGAATATTTGAACGCTGACGGAAATTCTTCTATAGGACCAAATTAATAAGCTTAGTGTGTTTAGTTTGTTAAAACAAAACCCGAAAAATGGTTTCATTCTATAAGATCATCACAGAAGAACACTGAACTTTAAAGAATTAGAGAGACAGGAATAAGAATCAATGCCAGAAGATGGAAACTATCATTTGCAACTGAGGAATTAGGCAGAACTGTTTCTATTGGAAGCAATTAACACAGGGAGCAAACCAGTAAGGGCAGGAGTGGGCTCTCTGTTCCCTGATATCTTCATATTCAGACTAGATGCCAGTCTTGAAGGTTTCCTTTAGTCTAACACAAGGCTTGTCTGTGCACACCTAGGTGAAATGCAGTGGCCTGCGTTACGCAGAGCATGGTGAATCACTGAGTATTTTGCCTTATAACCCTACAGTTGTGTCTTCTCTGTGTCTTCTCCTGCCTCCATCTCCATCTTGCGTACATAAAAACGGAGTACAGGAAACCTGAGCACCTCAGACTAGTCATCATTATTTATCTCGTCCAAAGGCCCTCTCCTTGAGTGCAGGCTGCAGTGATCTATTCAAACATTAGAACTCAGATAAGCCCTCTCTTGTCTTTTGCTCATCTAGCATACACCTTCCACATTGCGAAAGTACTGTGCAAACGTTGTTGCAGACCTAAAAGGAAGCAAAATTATAGCCGATACGCATTTATTTCTGTCTCTCTTCTCCAACAGAAGGAGAATTTTTCCCAGTTTTCTTCATCCTGTTAGCCCCAGAAGGAAGGTAGGGAAAAGGTTGCACCAAGATACATATTTAAATTCTTATACAAGCACAACACAAATTATGTGTACTTATGGGGATGTATTTTAAGCACATCTGTAACAGAAGGTCCAAATAAACTGCAATACATGCAGTTTTGTTAGCAGCCAAAATTTCTTAACAACCCATGTATTAACAATCAGGTTCTGTAATTGTGAGTTCCATGCCTTGAAAATCACCTGGTGACTCATGGATGTTGTCAAGTTATGCGAAGTTTGCAAGACAGCTGGTCTATTCAGTGATTTCCATTTTTAATTTTTTACCAACCTGCCTATGAAGATTCCTTATATCAAGTATTGACATAGGAACAATTAATGTTAATGAGAAATAACTAGCATCTCCTCATAATTAATACTCACCAGTCACATGCAATAGCACAACCAACAATCAGGCTGACATTTGCTTCAACCCATTTCCAAAACAATTTTACCTACTATAATTACATCTACAGAGCAAACCTACTAGCCATGTACAGCATGTATGCACTATTTTACTGAAGAGATTGCCAAACTAAGGAAAAAAAATCAGTTTAGCATTAGTTGTCAATTTACCGTGCCCTTGTTTATTTTTTCATTGTTTTAACCTCTACTACAGTAAGTCTAAAGTTAAAATAACTTTGGATACCAGTTCTTCCCCACAGAGGAATACTGATAAGAAATCTCACTCGTTTCTCAATCAATTTGCTTCTTTTCTGGAACATTTCCTGGGAAGAATTCATATACAGTGTGTCCGTATATTCACACTATGGCCTTTCCATATATACAGTGGGCTTATAAGGAAGATGGAAAGAGACTTTTTACCAGGGCCTGTAGTGACAAGAGAAGGGGCAAGGGTTTTAAACTGAAAGTGGGTGGATTTAGATTGGACATAATGAAGAAACTTTTTATGATGAGAGTGGTGAGACACTGGAAAAAGTTGTCCAGGGAAGTTGTGGATACCCCATCATTGGAAGTGTTCAAGGTCAGGTTGGATGGGGCTTTGAATAACCTGATCTAGTGGAAGATGTCCCTGTTCATGGCAGGGGGGTTGGACTAGATGATCTTTAAAGGTCCCTTCCAACCCAAACTATTCTATGATTCTTTGATTCTAATGTAAAAATGGGAAAGAAAATGGGGACATAACAGTCTGCACATATGCATAAACCAATCAAAAGTACCTGAATGCAGAATAAAGAGACAGTGAGGCATTATTTGTCCTCTAAGAAATGGACAGTGTCTATAAATGTGGGAGTCGTTAGATGTGACCCATTGATTCATGGCTCCCTTTAGTTTTCGCATAAGTTTATTTCATCTTGAAGGTTGTGTTCTTCTTTTTAGAGTTTAACAAAGTTCCCTTTAAAGTGAATTGGCCAATTTGCATTCTGTAGTGATCATTATAACAATTTTTTGCCCACTGATGGTATTTTAACAGAGTAGGCCAAAACTGCAACCAGTTACATCCTGTGCAACCCCTTTGACTTCAGTACGACTGCATGAGCTATAAAGTAGTGCAAAAATTAGCCCAAACTTTGTAGTCTTCTTTTGGGAGCAGGTTAGCACAGGTACAAGAAAAAAGCATTTATTTGATAGAAGAACAACCACATGGACTCCTTAATAGCAGTATGAATACAATAAACCACTTGAAAAATCAGTGTCCTTGGATATTCTTGCACAATTGAAAGTGCCATTGTAAGTGGCATGATTCATAACTACTCAAATTCTGTAGTTTTACAAAGAGCACTTATACATTAACTTGGAATACGGGGTGTTAAAAATGAATAAGTAGTGCTTAGGGTTATTTTTATTAGAATAGATCACATTAATTAGCCCTGGTATGGAGGGGAGGAGAAGTTTCTCTTGAGTACTCTACTCTGCAGTGCATTATTAATTTTCTCATTCCTTCCTTTTTAGCTCATTAGCTTTTAAATGTTATAGTTTAATGCTGAGGTGAAGCTGTAAGTATCTGTTCACTCTGCCATCCATTTCAAGCAATCTCACAATCATTGTCGTTATGATTAATTTATATCGTGGTGGTACCAAATCTAGGGTAGGGGTGCTATCACCACAGCTTGTGGTGATGATAGAAATGAACTCTTAAAGACAGATTTCTTTGCATAACATTTTAGGGTTAAAGTGAATTAAAAAATGAATTCAAAATCAAGTAACTCATTTTATAAATGCAAGCAGAGGATTAGGGGAGAACAGAAGTATGCAGTGGTGAGACTATGGCATACGATGACTGGTATCTGGAAAGAGAACTGAAGACTGGGAGATTTCTCCTCCAGTTCAAGTGTTGCGTTGTATAACCTGTTTCTTAACACTGTCTTTGCACTCTGACTCATGGCCAGTTAAAGTTTAACAACTAGGCTACTCTTCAGAAAATTTGGAAAAAAATACACAGTAACAGCCTCATAAGCTGTAATCAGCCTCATTGAAAATGTAATCTGGATCCACAAGAGAAAACCCAGTATGCTTACATACTCCAGCTGTCTCACCTTGTGAGGTGTTGGAGCCTGACTTTTCATTCCTTTCCTCTGATAGCTGGTTATTGTAGCACCAGGGCTTGGTTCGCCAGGACCTCGAACCAGTGCTTTGGTCAACAAAAATACCTTAAAATGCAACCAACCTGTGATACAGCAGAGTTTTAAATTCAGTTGTTACAGGAATGCATAAATACAGGAAGAGCCAGGCTCTTCAATGATGTCATCATTCTTCAGATGCTGGTATTTCATATGGAAGCTTCACACCATAGTGCCACATTGCCTATGAAAAATACATGTTAGCAGATAGGACCAAGCAACTCCACCAAGCAACTGCACCTACTCTTTGTAGGCAGCAAGCTCAAGAAGGAAGATTATTAGAAGACTAATGCAAGTATTGTAGAGTGGTGTGCACAATACCAGATATCTCTTCAGGACCTTTGAGCTGTTACCTTCATTTTGCAGGGTACCCCTTTGATTAAGGAATTACTATGTTCATACTTTTGGAAGAGATCTCCCGTATGAGATTGTACAACATTTTATGGCCTGAGGCTGCAAACAGTTCTTTTTACATTATTCTTTTTATATACACCATGCAATGAATGTCATAGAGCTCTGGCCAACTGACCTACAATTCTTAGGTATAATTTCTCAACCTAGCTGTGATTCTCCCTCTGTAAAGAAGACTCCATTAGGTACACTGCAGAAAGTAGTTCCCTCCACCACTGTGCTAAACATCAAAAGTGCCAGGAGCTGGTGTTTTTAGGAGACAGAAAATACATGAGTTGTCTGTGACCCTGCTTTTATGTGCTAGAGTGTACCACCGAAAGGACTATACAGGACGACATGGAAATATTTTCAGGCAGGTAGGGTTTCTCCCACACTGTGAAAAATACATGACTCACTTCATGCTAATCACAGAGTACTTTTGTAGTAGTACGTGGTAGCAATTTCTTCAATTCTTGTCAGTAATTTACCTTCCTAATAAAGTGGAGCTGGTGAAAGGAACTGAGAATCAATAGATGTTGAAAGTGAAATCTGAAATGTGAACCTAATGATGAATCTCTTCAGCTTTACACTTTCTTCCATTCTCCCCGCCCCCCCCCCCCGCATTGAATGCAATGCAGAGATACAGAACTAGTGAAAATCTGAGGCAGAAAAGCTACTTGATGTGGTATAAGGTGGTACAGACTTGCTATTCTGTGCCTGGCAACAGCATAGCCTTGGTTCCACCACGCTGTGTGCAAGCCAGGGTACCTTGCTTCCTTAGAGTGACAGCACGTCTGTTTGAAAAGCAACTGGCCCCAGAGAGGGCAGAAGAACTAGCTCCCACAAGTACATGAAGTCTGAAAAAATCCTCCATGCTGAGAAGACTGAGGACAGTAGTCTTGCTCTCACCACAAATATGGCCTCTAGAAGGCTGGCAATATACTTCGGTAATGACTTGCCAGCTGAAGCTCCCATATGGCTCTGAAAGGTGCCTCCCAGCTCAGTAGTTCAGGCAGAGCATCACCCAAAAAAAACTGTCCTACTCCCAGTGAAGGGACACTCCACAGACCACCACTTTGGGGTTAACACACAGCCCTGGAATTGGAGCTCTCTGCCTAGGTAGTCTGAGTCATGTAATCCTCACTAGCCATTAGTCGACACTTGAAAAAGAAAATTTTACACCTTTTATAGTGTTCCAGGGAACAAAATGTTCATTCATTTATAAATGTTTTTGTTAGCACAATTCTTGAATAATAATTATTCTCTGACATCGAGATTTTTTTTGTCTTTTTGCTGTGATAATATTTTTAGTGAATTTCACTCTAGCCTATTAGAAATTAAAAGTTTCCAGCCTCCAGAAATTGAAAGTTATGCAAGTTCATTTGAGAAATTCAGTGTGCTACATCCTAGAAAAATAGCATTCATGAATTCATACAGTTACCACTGTTACTGTTTAAGATAAATGGAGAAACACCATTTTACTTATAAGTTTAAACAGCAGGGGCATTTCTGTATCAGCAGCTAATTCAAGATAGGTAAGAAAGAATATTGACACAACAAAGACTTGCAAGCCTATGTCTCTGAACTCTCTTGCAGATCAGACAGTCTCTTACTTCTAAATGTTCTCTTATTCTCTTCCTGGAAAGATCAGCTTGGTTTCTGAGTCAGCCAAGACCACCCAGGTTGATTTAATCACCAAACCCCACGCATCTCCCTGACAATTTCTGCAGCACTGAAGGAGGTCAGACCCCTTCAGCAGACCATTACTGTGGCCCCAACTTCAGAATCTGGAGGGTGAGAGCCCATCTCAAAATCAACAATCTGCATGGTTCTCTTCATTGCACAAAAAATAAACCACTCCCATGCGATTCATACAACATTGTGTTTATAATATAAGTGAGATGTAGCTGATACAACAAAACTTTGCATTTCCATGGCATTGGCATGAATTGGTCCTTTCTCCCTCCGCCCCCAAACCAGTAATCTTTTTTTTTTTTTTTTTTTTAAGAAAATGAGTTGCTGAATTAAAACAAAGAAAGAGGGAAAAGTCATACTTCGTAGCTGGAGGGGCAAATTCACATAACAGGTTTTTTCCAAGTTTTTCATTTATTGTGTGAAATAGGCATTCTTTCTATTTCCCAACATACCATGTCCGGGTCTCATCTATAGAACAGTAACTCCCAACCATGTCTTCTTTCTCTTGATTTAGAAAAGAGGGGCTGGAAGAACCCTACAGACAGAAACTCTGCCTTTGTAATAGAGATAAGGAAATTTCTGGGTTGTACAGCTGACTGGGCGTTTAAGAGGTTTGGCTCCTCTTGCTTTTGAACTGTGGCTCATTAGAGTTAATTGATGAACAATCTGACAAAGAATGAGGCATGAAAATTCCTCCCTCTTTCTTTCTCTCAGGCTCTTTTCTCCAGTTTTTGTTCATTTGTCTTTTGTTATACAGAAGACTCATCAGAGATACTCTGAATCAAGGTTCATGTGAGTCATCACATTAGCCACACTACATGGGAGTAGTGGAGATGGAAAAAGAAAAGTGGAAGAGAAGGACTTGGGAAAATGGAGCAGAAGGTAAAAAACTTGAGGCACCTCAGATTCTCCAGAAATGCTGCCAACTGGAAACATCACTGTCGAGAATTTTGTCTACTCATGAATGCAAATAGACCTTCTGGAAAGGAAGACATGCGAAAGGTAGCTATTTTTATTTTAATATTAATGGGTTGGCCACACTAGATTTAATAGCTGTATTTAAGCGAGGAAAGGTATGACAGCTAGACAGTCACAGATATTTGAAGAGTACTGTGTTCTGAGAAAGAATGATGCATTTGAAAGATGCCAGCTTGATAGGAGAAACCAAAAGAAAAGGAGGAACTGCTGCATCATTTATAACAGATTTGAGATTGCGGAGCTGAATATGCAGTTTTGGATGTTTTGCAGAATCTGAGCCCAGATGGGATATCAGGGACTCAAAAGAGAAACAGAACTGCCAAAGTACCTTTTCTTTAAGCTGAGGTAAAGCAATCGGAATTTGTCAGGCTGCAAAAAATAGCTGTTCAGAAGGAAAACAGAATAATGTGTAGTGGACTGCCAGATCAGCAAGATCCAACAGAACATGCAAAGGAAAAACAAACCTACATATCCTAAGAAAGGTTTTGCAAAGTACAAGTTGGATAGATTTGCAAGAGGAAGTATGATTAACAAAGTGAGAGTTTATTTTGAGGAGAGCCAGCATGTTTGTGAGACGCAGTTATTTTGCAAAAACCTTGGGAAAAAAGGAAAGAATATACTTAAAGAAAAGGATTCTACTTAGAGAATCAGAAATCTTTGTGAGAGCTGTTCAAGATACAGGTACATCCAGTGCACAGATACTACTTAAGCACAAATGAAACTCTCATAAATAGGCTACCAGGGCTCAAATACATGGGGTATTGTGCAGAGAAAATTGCATCTGTTGGAACAAAGAGGTAGACCTCAGATCTCACAATGAGAAATCATCCTTTGTGATTGGTAATCTCCTAGTTGTTAAAAAAAAAAAAAAATGAAAAAAGACAAAAAATAGTTAAAAGCCAAAGTTTGAAGCTCTCTGCAAACAGATTACCTGTTAAGAGGGAATGCAGCCTGCACCAGGGTGCAAACAGTCTCACCCAACTTTAGGTGTCTACAGTGTAGGCAGCTACACCTGAGCTAGCCCATTGGGTCCACTTCCATGAAATGCAGAGGAACAAAAACTTTCATAATTCAACCAATGCATTTATTTCATGTGTCTGCAACGGTATACGGTGATTAGTGCCCTCAAATTGCTCATTTCCTCAGCCTGTTGGGACAATGAGGGAGGGTGACTGGCTCAAAGATAGACACCTGATGTCTGATAAATCCCACTGAAGGTCTCAATGACAGGGTTTGTGCTTTAGGAAGGCTGGAGCCCAGAAGGTTGCAATCACCCTGTCTTCTGTATTCAGCAGTTTACTGTCCCACATATAGATGTTCTTAGGGAAACATTACATTGTGTGTCCAACATTTGACTTGCTTTTATCCACTGCGGGGAAAAAAAAAAAGCATATCCATATTAAAAAATAATGGTGGCCATCTCCTGTATGATTATACGTTTACTAACAACGTAGACAAGTGCTTCCAGTAATGAGAGATGGTCATCACGGTCTGATTACTGTCCTTGCGCTGTATGAACTCTGATCTGAAGGTACTTGGCATTGCGAGTGGAACATCAAAACACAGAAGTTTCCTCTCTTTCTCCCAAACTAGCAAAGACAGAGAGTGGACCAGTGAGGCACCCAAGCGAGCAGCTGTTGTCTGAGGAAGCACAGTGATCTCCAAAACCTCCACCCAACAAGGCACAGATGTACCTGGGGAGGGCTGCTGCCTCACCCACAGGGTGCCCTGTGCATAAAGAAGTCCACTAAGGAGATTTTGGGCTTTTACCAGCAGACATGTACCTGGGCTTTGAGTGGCATGCTAACCCAGGCTGGGCAATCTCATAGTCATTTCTTCAGTTTGCTGCTGTTTCACTCCAGTTGCTTATCTAAGGCAGATAAACCTGCCTGAGATACTGTACTGCCAGTACTGCTCACCTCCACACAAATGTTTTGGGTACTGAATTAATTCAAGATATAAAATGAGAGCAGCAGTTACCCAACTTGATGCATGGGATATAAATTAACTTGCTTTTCTGGAGCAGATCGAGCTATTTGTATTTCCTGGGAAGGTTAGGCTTGCAGTTCAGCATAAAAGGGCTCTTGTGCTTGGGTGAGCAGAATAGGGCTTCTTCTTGTGGGACGCTTTGCATTTTTCAGGGTAAAGCTGACAAACAAGGATTTATAGTGCATCATTGGAAAAGATGAGTTTGCCTTACATCTATGAATTGGTAAATCTGTTTCTGATGACAGGTGACAATGAATCACCACATAAAGAGCAGGATCAGCCATTTTGTAACCTGTCATGTTTTTGAGAAAAATAGTATTTTGCTGCCCAAATTAAGAGTCTTTTGATAACCTTTCCTATGACTGTGTGTCCCCAGGACTGGATGAATTTTGAACGTGCTGGATACATAACTAGAATAATCCTATTGTGTGCTAATCCTTTCAGCAAACGCATTGTTGGGAATATTACTGCCCAGAGATATAGGCAGGCACCATCACTGAATAAAGGTCTCCTTCATTAACCACGTATTTAGAAGTGGGCAAGTGGGAAGGATAGATAACAGTGCTATTGCACCATTCAGCAAGGCTTGAAAAAGCTGTGCTTGCAAATGTGGTTAAGCCGAGTCTGCCGGGTCAAGTTGGCCTTGCAAACAGCTGTGGTGGCATCAGATCTTACCGTGTCTTCAAAAGTTTGTTACAGCGCCTTCCCCACTGGAGTGGGTGACACCAAGTGCGTGCACAGGCTTCGGATATCAGCATGCATGCCATGACTGTGGGGAAGCAGCTGAGGCAGGGACCTGGGCTCCTTTCTGCTGATGGGTCAGCAGGGACAGTAAGTGTCAGCAGAAAGGTGGAGCAGGCACCTGGAGACTTCAGCACCTTCACAGCAGAATTTGCCTAAAGCTCTCTGAAAACCTTAGCCATGTCGATGTAAGAACCAGGACTAATGTTGGTTAGAAGGAAACTCCGCAGGTTTCTTCTCCAACCTCCTGCTTGAAGATCACCAACACTAATGAGGAGAGGCTGAGAGAGTTGGGATTGTTCAGACTGGAGAAGAGGAGGTTGAGGGGAGACCTTCGCACTCTCTACAACTACCTGAAAGGAG
Organism: Chionis minor; assembly: GCA_013398295.1. NCBI lineage: Eukaryota > Metazoa > Chordata > Aves > Charadriiformes > Chionidae > Chionis > Chionis minor. Next base: position 29,976 of record VZSF01010142.1, on the reverse strand, counting down.
GTTATAGCGAGGTGGGGGTCAATCTCTTCTCCCAAGTAACAAGTGACAGGACAAGAGGAAATGGCCTCAAGTTGTGCCAGGGGAGGTTTAGGTTGGATATTAGGAAAAACTTCTTTACCGAAAGGGTTATCAGGCATTGGAACAGGCTGCCCAGGGAGGTGGTGGAATCGCCGTCCCTGGAGGTATTTAAAAGACCGGTAGGCGTGGTGCTGAGGGACATGGTTTAGGGGTGGTTTTGGCATAGGTTTATGGTTGGACTCGATGATCTTGAAGGTCTCTTCCAACCCAAGTGATTTTATGATTCTATGATTCTAAAGCGACGTGTCTCAAAGAGCATAAGTAAGGTTATAATAAGGTGTTTATTGAGGGTAATTTTATTAAAGGAAGATATTGTGCCTGCATTATATATTGCATTCAAACAGGAATTCAAGAAAGTTCTATACTTCACATGAAATCAGAGTAAAAGTTTTCAGCGATTCCCTGAAAAGAATTTATTCTTTCCCAGTAGTCTTTACCTTAACTATTTAGCCCCAGAGTAGGGTAAGGAGACATCAGGTATCTCTTTATTCCTCCCTGTGGCTACCTATAACTCCATTCTATAAAGGTGGGAGAGTCTAATTGTTAAAAAGCTTCTGTTTCTGTCTCAAAAATGTTTCAGCATATAGAAAAAAATTATTAAGTTCAAATCTGAATGATAATTCAAAATCTAAATTTTTCTTTGCGAACTGAAATTATGACAATATTTTGGTTTTAGCTAATAAAGATGCCATCTCCTCAGTCATCTAGAGGATTTTAGGCACATTTTAATCCCAATTTTACTTTTAATTCACAGTGTTCAAGGCTCAAATTAAATCTTGAAAGGAAAAGCTATTTTTGCTGGAAGAAAACCAAATGCCATAACATTGAAATTGGACTTTTAGACAACTAGTATTGCCTAGATCTACTTCTCGAAGAAAAAAAAGTTTGGCTTCACTGAATGAGCATTTATTGAGTAAAATACAATCATTTTCTGGCAATTCTTATTTGCTTTCATGAACAAAGAACCGTGTATTTTCTCTAACATTAGCCGTCTCAATTGTGTTGGTAGAAAGGATGGAGTGATGCTAATCGGATAAGGACCTTGTTAGCCTAACTTCACTATCAGTGTCTTAGGAATTAGCAACTGGATATTTTGTCTCAGTCCCAGTAGGAAAGACTAAAATCGTTGAAGCTTATGATAAAATCTTTACTCTGTGTTGGCACAGCATCATATCCAAAGGAGCCTTACTCTCAGCTGAGGTCTTGAAGCAGAAATCTGATAATAAAAGATAACAATTAACTGGAAAGTAAGGAAAGCAAAAATGCAAAATATGGGCCTATGGGATCTCTCTCTTGCTCTGTTACACTGATGGAGGTGATTATCTACCATGTATATTTTTCAGGGGATAAAACCTAACAATATTCAGATAAAGAATTCTAAATTTTAAAGGATAAGTCTTGTACTGTCTTGTGCTGGATACCAGTGCCTTCCAGAACACATGGATGCCTTGGGAGTGTCTGAGGGAGAGCTAGCGCTTTTTAAATGGAAAAGCTTTTATCCAAAAAATGTGTTTTCAAAGTCCAAATTGTTCATGAAACGCTTGAACTTGTTTTGAAGCTGTCATGTTTTTTACAAAGGGGTTCACCAAAGGACAGCTTGTACCTGTACCTTTTTCCTCCAGCACAACAGATCCAATCCACAGTAGTTGTGCCAGTTTAGGTAAGCTAATTGCAAGTGAATTGCAAATGTTGTGCATCCGCAACTGCTCATGGCTAAGCAATCACATGGTAATAGGTATTTCAGCGAAACTGTTCCTGAAAAACTATCTGCATAAAGATGTTTGCCTGGGAATAAGTATTCAAGCATGAAATAGCTACTGTCCTTTACCTTTGTAACATATGTTAATCTGATTTAACTGCTGGATGTAGATGGACACACTATGAAATTCTCATTTTCTGTCCAAATGTTGAGTATAGAGTGGAGACACAGTAAAGGATGTAGTGAGAAAAGCAAAGCTTTCCCTTAAACTGAGCTGCTGCAGCAGGGCCATCCTGTGGCTTGTCCTTAGCTCAAAGATACAGTGGTGAGTGAATCTCTGAAGTCCCTGCAGAACCTCACCTCTCTTTTTAGTCACTGCAAGATCCTGTCCATTTCCTCTTTGAACCTTCTCGTGGTCAGGCAACAATATCATTCTTTTTCTGAAGTGTGTGCTAGTCGAAGGGTAGAGCTCCAAAACATTTTTCCCAGCTTCAGGGTCTCCAAGAAAAGCAGGTTTTTTCCTTGCTTTGTTTTAATCCCAAACCAAATCAGTTTTGGATTAATCCCAAACCAAATCACAGTCCCTTATGAACCTTTCATAGCTCTATTGACACAGCAAGGAGCTTCCCTTCAGGAATTGTGATGCTCAGGAGACTACACCATGAGTCAGAGGAGGTTTTAAATTAATAGGAATACTCATTTTAATGACTAAAATCTTTAAAATATTTTTACCTCTTTGGTCAAGGAATTTCTGTGTTCTCTAAACTGAAGATTCTGCTGCTGTACATGGCTCATTGCTTTTTAGACCAAGAAATGAAAATGGTCCCATTAGTAGAAAGTTATATTAATTTTATTAGAATGTTATTCAAGAACATTAGAAAATATTAGTATTTTTTTATGGTTCTGGTTTTTTTCAGATGCTATTTTATCTAACAAAGATCATTAACACTAAGAGGACAATTCTATTATCTTGCACGTGTTGCTAAACAAGTCAGAATATTTCAGGTATATTACAAAGAGCACATTAAAATGAAAGACCTCACCTTTAAAAGCTCACAGTGCCCTCAGCATTATACATGCCCAAATTTTGATACTCTTATTTACAATAAATATGAATTGAATATATTACCCTGGAAGCTGCGCCTTTAAGAATAACGGAGTAGTTTACGCAGTAATATACTGCTTGCTGGGAGTAGGGATATCTGCACTGGTCCCTGCCGGTGATAAAATAAAAAAAGGAACGCTAATGTAGGCTTACGCTAAAATAAAATGTGCCCTCAGACATTATGCTTCACAGGAGATAAGCCTGCTTTCCACTCTTCCAGACTGCTGCTAACTTTGTCTTGTGGGACTAGCACATATATCCTCATCTTTTCTTGGATTTACCGCAGAGGTCACACTCCATTATATTGTCCACCTGAGCAGGAGTGGTAGAAGTCAGCGTTGTATTTAGGGCTAGGGAGGGATCTAAACAGAGATAAGTGGACACTCTATGAGCAGAAACATCCTGCTCTAGGCAGATGCGTACCAGCCCATCGCTTCTGTGCGTGAATAAAAGAACCATAATTGGCAGAACTTTATATAATGGGCTCTTTTCCATTCTGTCTTCAGCTGCGGAAACATTAATTTCCTAAAGCTGTAATGATGTGACAGACCTTTGCGCCTAGGTGAGACTGAAGTGCTCCAGAGGCCAGGGTCTCCAGGGAGAGTATCACCCCTCTCCATTTTCCCTTTTCAAGCATGCAGAAGTCGTGTGCATGTTGTTGCTGTCCCTTCATTCCCTCCTCGTCTTTTTCTCAGTCTGCCTGCAAGTTCGTGCCAGCCTTGCGATGCTTTCGGCAGGTCTCTGTACAGGCTCCCATGTCATCACCAGGAGACACAAATGTCCTTTGGCTGGAGAAGACCGTGCTTTAGTAAACCTTCAAAGGATACAGTTTTATTTCAAACTGAACCTCAGGAACCTGTGAAGAGATCTGTGGGTGACTCTCAACACTCAGAAGACAAGCAGCAGGACAATGAAGAGAAACACGGATAGGGGAGACAATCTGTCTCTTACAGCAAGAACAGTCAGAAAAGGATTTTATTATTTCGTGAGAAATCTGATCTGCCACCTGATAGATGATTGACAGTCCTTACTGTACCTATGTCATAGTCACAGCTAGATTCACCAAGGGAATTATTAGTAAGAGTTTTTTCCCCTGGTTCAGCATTGATCATAGAGTCACAGAATCACAGAAAGTTAGGGGTTGAAAGGGACCTCTGGAGACCATCGGGTCCAACCCCCCTGCCAGAGCAGGTCCACCTACAGCAGGTTGCACAGGATGGCATCCAGGCAGGTCTGGAATGTGTCCAGAGTCAGAGACTCCACCACCTCTCTGGGCAGCCTGTTCCAGTGCTCTGCCACTCTCAAAGGAAAGAAGTTCCTCCTCATGTTCAGATGGAACTTCCTATATTCAAGTTTGTGCCCATTACCTCTTGTCCTATCATTGGATACCGCTGAAAAAAGACTGTCCCCCTCCTCCCGGCATCCTCCCTTGAAGGATTTGTAAACATTTATGAGATCCCCGCTCAGCCTTCTCTTCTCCAGACTAAAAAGACCCAACTCCCTCAGACTTTCCTCATAAGAGAGATGCTCCAGACCCCTAATCATCTTTGTAGCCCTTTGCTGGACCCTCTCCAGCAGTTCCCTGTCCTTCTTAAACTGGGAAGCCCAGAACTGGACACAGTACTTCAGATGCAGCCTCACCAGGGCAGAGTAAAGGGGGAGGATGAGCCCCCTCGACCTGCTTGTCACGCTCTTTGTGATACACCCCAGGATGCCATTGGCCTTCTTGGCCACAAGGGCACATTGCTTGCTCATGGTCACCCTGTTGTCCACCAGGACTCCCAGGTCCCTCTCTGCAGAGCTGCTTTCCAGCAGGTCAGCCCCCAACCTGTGCTGCTGCATGGGGTTATTCCTCCCCAGGGGCAAGACCCTACACTTGCTTTTGTTGAACTTCATTAGATTTCTCTCTGCCCAACTCTCCAGCCTGTCCAGATCATGCTGAATGGCAGCGCAGCCTTCTGGTGTGTCAGCCACCCCTCCCGGTTTTGTGTCAGGAGCAAACTCGCTGCTGGTACACTCCATCCCTTCATCCAGATCATGGATGAATACATTGAACTGAATGCAACAGTAGAGGCTTAACCCCTAGTTTCTTATCCCTCATCCCCAGTTTCCCCTTCTCCCTGTTCTGTGCAATTGCCTCACTCGAGTAGTCCCTCCCTGCCCAGCCAGGGCGGAAGCCCACCACCCCTCATGTGTGTGTAATGTGGGAGGGGGCCAGCACAAGCGCCCTGCCTAGCAGCTGAGATGCCTTCCCGAGCTCCTGTAATAATGCACCTCATTTTTCTGTGTAGGTGTGCGCGCAGTCAGCTGTTTTCCTCTAAAGAAGTGGGTTTTCCTCCGTGATCAGGAGGTGACTTGACCTTTGATAAAGATTTATGAGCACTGTGTTTGCCAGTGGGACATGCGGTGACCCATACACTATTTTTTCCTCTTTCCTATGCCCTGTTTCATTCTGGCCATGGGTACATAAAAGAAGGGGAATCCATGGATTTGACTGACATGCTTGATAATTCTTCTCAACCAGAGCTCACCAATGTAGATATGTATTAAAAAACAAACAAAAACCCCCTACCCCTAGTCCCTACTGGTAAGCACACCTCCATGTCTGCATTGTCCCCATGGCCAAGCCCCAGTGCTGGTGGCAGTCCATGCAGGAGCGGGCATCGGAACCCAGCTTTCTTTCATTGTGGGTTCATGGCTTCCAGTTTCTGCTGGAACTCACAGTTTGCAGCAGCTTTCTTTTAGGCACTGGCAACAACAGCAGCTGCTGCATGCTGAGCATTGCTGACAAAATCATCAAACTTGCTAGAATTTTGGTAAATAACGCTCTTGGTGGAAACGAGCAAAGACAGAACAGAAACCTGGGTGGTGGTTTGCAGATACAGTTGGTCCTTTACATCAGAGAGCATAGAAGGCAGGCCATGCAGTGCTCTGGATACTAGAAGGGTTTTTGGGAAGTCCTTGTTGGGGAGCAGACTACAGACTGTATGAGCCGCAGGGTGGGCCACCAAGCACCCCTTTGGCAGGACTCCCCGCATCACTAATGGACACCTTCATGTCTCAGCCCTAGATGTGTCATGGACGCCAATAGAGAACTGAGGGTAAAGAGAGCCTGTGTTTAAAAGAGAAAGGAAGCCAAGAAAGCAGAGGGATAGACACAAGGAGAAGAAAACAAGTGAGGCCCAGGAAAAGAAGGAAAGTGTAGACAAATGGAGATAGGGACCAGGCAGCCATATCATCATCTTCTTTCCCCTTAGTCGTACACCCTGCCTCCTCCCAGCCTATTTTGCTCATGTTGGCTCTTCAAAATGAGTTGAAGAGCGCTAGCTAGGGGATTACAAAAATCACAGTGAATCCATTAGTCCAGCCCAGGTTTTTCCTCCACCTTTTTCATACCTTGTGATATCAAAAGAAAACCCTCACCAGAAGACAGGAGTCTTAGGTTAAGATGACATACAAAGAGACTCCTGCTGGAAAATAGCAGTTGATGCTCTAATGAGTCTGTGAGCTGCTGGCAATAGCATTGCTCAGGCACTTCTATAAACCACGTGCTGTCCACAACAGACATACTGTTAGCAGGTAAAATCCACACTTGCCTGATGAACTGGATTAGAAATCTAATCCAGAAAGACAGGCTGCTAAGAATTTGCATTGAAAAGTAACTGTAGTTCTCCACTCCTCAAGCGCATGTGGAAAACAAAAAGCAGGACAAGGCTTTATTGGTAGTTACGATTGCCAATAAAGGCAATCCTATTCCTTGTGACAAGGATTAGGGTTTATTCCGTGTGCCCGGAGACTGTAGTTTTCTGTCCCTGAATGTGGTGCTTTCAGAGGTCTGCTCACAAAGGCATATGGGGATGCCTGACTTAGAGCTGTTCCTGGAAGCCTGGCATAGGCACTGAAGTGCTACAGCCTTTATCAGAAAAAATTACTAATGAGGATGAAGTTTCTACTCTGAGGGACCCACAGAGCCTCTCCCTTGGCCCAAGTAGAGCAGTTCAGCTGCTCTCTCCTGCTTAGGATTCCCTTAACAGGGAGTCTTCCATTCGTGAGCTCAGCCGTGGAGTTGGCAGGCTGTTCTTTCTTAGTTCTTCATGCACATGACATGCCTGGAGGCTGGAGCAAAGACAGGCTGTCCTTCCACAGGCAGGGGAGTACCGAGCATTTAGCTCTTTACCTTGGGAGAGCTTCTTCTGATACTCATTACCACCAAGTGCCTGTGATCCTTCTGCATCCTGCTGAGGACCTCACAACCTGTGTGTTACTTGGTGGTCCTCCATGTCTATGTTTGTATCTTGGTCAGACTATTCTTCAAAGATTGTAGTGTTGGAGATCCACTGCTTCACACTTCTTCCTTGGCTGAATGTTTTCTTCATATCTAATCCAAAATCTTTTGCAAACTCTAAACCCATGGGACTTGCTTAGAACATAGGTTTCCTATCTTTTTTTGAGCACATGTTGATGGAAAAAAGGTGCATTATTATGAGGAAAAACGAAAATGCACAAATTAAAATACAAAGCCTGAAGGACAGAGCACCAGGAATGGTAGAAGCTGCCAGGCAGTGCATCAAAAGTGATGCATTTTCCTGTTTCCAGGTGGTAGGAGTGAAGTTCTCATTGTTTCAGGTTCCCCCAAGAAGGAGGAAAGACAAATGACATTTACAGTAAGAAAAGGAGTTTCATACAGGAGTAAACAAAATGCACAGTTTTTCTTGGAGGAGTCATTTCATCCTGGCAGAGTCTCTAAACTCTTATTCTAGGAGATCCTTTGCTTGTCTGTCATAACCAGCATTAATCTATATATGTCTATCTTCTTGTCTGATGTAAGTACTCCTGGGGTTATGCAATTTATTTTAGGGTTATATCTTGAACTAACTGCCATGTTATTATGACGGCCTCTGGAGAGAGATTTCTGCATTCAGGAGTGTCATTGCAGTATATTTATTTTGCTTTCCACCATGTTCTTTAATAGACCTTTAGCAATCATAACTGCCAATGCAGATTTACCATTTGACTGGCCATATTCTGGTGATGACTAGGCAGTGATGACTAAGTGCCCGTTTCCAATGAAAAGGCACAAAGTCATTCCAAGCAAAGTGAGATCCACGCTCTGAAAATGGCACAGTTGGAGACACTGTGCTTGCTGAAACACTTTGCTGCTTTCCCTGCAATGGTCAGTTAGATACCTTCCAGCAATTTCTCATTCCCACGAGGGTGAGTATCAGTGTTCAAACAGGAGTACATTTTGTGCAGTTTACTGTGAAAATAAGGTATAGTTTTCTTTTTCCCTAGACCTGCCAGCAATGGCATTTCCTTAGCAGGGATATATTTACTAGGGAGGCTAATTGCTATTTATACCACAAGATTATTTTTTTTTTCAGTTGGGCTTATCTTTGGTGCTTTTCGCAGGTTGAAGCCTGTTGACTGCATTTCTAAAGGCAAGGCCTCTGTCTGTATCACAATGGCCTCTCTTCAGATGCAGCATATGTCTTTGGTTAATGTCATCACTTCCCTACTATGTGAGGTGGCTACATGAGAGGACATAATGATGTGCATCCTGTCTCCTCAGCTAGTTGTGTCTTCTTGGGGTCTCCAAGAGTCCTCAAAGACATTTTGTGAGTAACTGCATTTACTGGAGTTAGATACACGGACCCTCTGTCTTGCTTTTGCCTGGAAAGGGGATCAGATCAGAGGTCCTAGGAGAGAAGATCAGCAGTGTTTCAATGGTGAAATCTAGGTGTGGTGGGTTGACCCTGGTTGGATGCCAGGTGCCCACAAAAGCTGCTCTATCAGTCCACTCCTCAGCTGGACAGAGGAGAGAAAATATAATGAAAGGCTCGTGAATCAAGATAAGGACAGGGAGATCAATAACCAATTACCATAATGGGCAAAAAAGACTTGACTCATGGAATTTAATTTAATTTATTGCCAATTAGAAGTCAGAGTAGGGTAATGAGAAATAAAAACCATATTTTAAAACACCTTCCCCTCACCCCTCCCTTCTTTCTGGGACCAACTTCCCTCCCCATTTCTCTACCTCCTCCCTCCGAGTAGCGCAGGGGGATGGGGAGTAGGGGTTGTGGTCAGTTCACCACATGTTGTCTCTGCTGCTCCTTCCTTCACCGTGGGAGGACTCCTCACACTCTTCCTCTGCTCAAGCATAGGGTCTCACTCACAGGAAACAGTTCTCTACAAACTGCTCCAGCTTGAGTCCCTTCCACAGGGTGCAGTCCTTCAAGAACAGACTGCTCCAGCACGGGTCCCCCATAGGGTCACCAGTCCTTCCACCAAACCTGCTCCAGTGTGGGCTCTCCATGGGGTCACAGCTTCCATTGGGCATCCATCTGCAGTGTGGGGTACTCCATGGGCTGTAGGTGGATCTCTGCTCCACTGTGAACCTCCATGGGCTGCAGCGGGACAGCCTGCCTCTCCATGGTCTTCACCACAGGCTGCAGGGGAGTCTCTTCTCCAGAGCCTGGAGCACCTCCTCCCTCTCTTTCTTCATTGGCTTTGGTTTCTACATAGTTATTTATCTCACTCCTCTCTCCTGGCTGCTGTCGTGCAGTTTTTTCCCCCCTTCTTAACTGTGTTATCCCAGAAGTGCTACCACCATCGTTGATGGCTCAGCCTTGGCTAGCATTGGATCCATCTTGGAGTCGTCTGACATTGTGTCTATTGGACATGGGGGAAGCTGAGAATCCTAAAATCCTAGAATTGCCTAGGTTGGAAGGGACCTTTAAGATTATTGAGGGAACCATCAAACTAACACTGCCAAAACCACCACTAAATCATGTCCTTCAGCATCATGTCTACCAGGCTTTTAAATACCTCCAGGGATGGCGATTCCATCACTTTCCTGGGCAGCCTGTTCCAATGCTTGACAACGCTTTCTGTGAAGAATTTTTTCCTAATATCCAATCTAAACCTCCCCTGGCACAACTTGAGGCCATTTCCTCTTGTCCTATTACTTGTTACCTGGGAGAAGAGACCAGCCCCCACCTTGCTATAACGTCCTTTCAGGTAGTTGTAGAGAGCAAGAAGGTACCCCCTCAGCCTCTTCCTTTACAGACTAAACAATCCTAATTCCCTCAGCTGCTCCTCATAAGATATGCTTTCCAGACCCCTCACCAGCTTCGTTGCCCTTCTCTGGACACGCTCCAGCACCTCAATGTCTCTCCGATACTGAGGTGCCCAAAACTGAACACAGCACTCCAGCTGCGGCCTCACCAGTGCTGAGTGCAGGGGCATAATCACTTCCCTGCTCCTGCTGGCCACACTAGTCTTGATACAGGCCAGGATGCTGTTGGCCTTCTTGGCCACCTGGGCACACTGCTGGCTCATGTTCAGCCAGCTGTCCACCAGGACCCCCAGGTCCTTTTCTGCCAGGCAGCTTTCCAGGCAGCATTCTGCCCCAATGGGGTTGATTTTTGAAAGTGATGTAAAGACTGTATAGTTACCTAAGCACAACATGAAAGTTTCTACCTCTTGCTCTTACTACATAACAAAACAAAGCCATGAGTCTTACTCCTATGAACTTTCTAGTTGGGCAGTTCCCTCCTTGCTCCCAGTGTATTATTTCAAAATGGTGTAAATCATCACCATTTTCATCAAGTCTAGAATAGGAAATTGATGTACTGACTTAATTACTTTTCTCTCTGTGCTTCCCCACTCCTTTCTGCCTTCTTCCCCATCTGGCACCCCCACCCAATATATTCGGTTTCTAATTTCACATACACATCTGACATCATGTTGAGAGTCTCATCAGTACAGTGTTGCAGCTTGCTTCTTTCACTATATATACTACATTCTTCCGTTAAGTGCTTCCTGAAAGTAAAGTTTTTTCCCTCTTAGTCATTTCCTTACAGAGAGATGGGGATGAGATGGATGTGCATATACCACTAAAGAGAAGAAATTAGAACTTTGTCTGCTGGTAGTAACAGTATTACTCTTTGAGGGGTCACAATGGCATATAAGTGGTTTAGCTCAGCCATGAATATACACTGCTGTAGTGTAAAGCTCTTAGTTTTATGTCTATCAGCCAATAAGTAGCTGTAAGCCACCTGTTGTGTCTGAATCCTGAATAACATATATCTGCACACCTGTGTTGCTCTTCGTTTCCTTCCACTTTCAGGGAGTGCTGCAGAAGCACAAGCATACAATGTCAGCTTCAATTCTGTGTTTCAGCTGTCTCTATCAAACATTTTGGATTTGAGATCCACATTCTTTAAAAAATGAGAAATTGCTGAAGCCCATCTGTTTCTGGTCAAAGAAGGAGGGTGAGGTAACTCAAGACTCTCCTTAGGAACTTCTCATAAAAAATGCTTGAAAAAGAAAGATTCTGGCTTTGTTTTTAACATAAGAAGGATCCACTGATGCAAACTCTTTAACCATCTTTATATTTTAGAATACATTTTGCTGCCAAGAGAAAAAAAGTACATCCCTGCCTCCAGATACTCACTGCAGATAATGAGTCATCTACCCAAACATCAAAGCAAATGCTTGAAATCAGACTGAACTTGAATGCAGAGGAGTGTGCTTCTTGTATCTGTCACCTACAGCACACCTTGATATGGTAGTTGCGGAGTCTAAGTTCCCTTTACTTTTGAACAAATAGCCAGACACCCTTGTGTAAAGTTCATATTTTCTGTCTTTTCTGTCTCCTGATTGATCCTCTTATTTCTTTTAATGTGATTCTTAAGGGGCTTCCCAGAGAAACAGCATTGTCTTAGAGCACATAGAAATCAAGTTTGTTCTTTAATGCGATGAATCCACATTTTTAGTAAGAGCTTAACATGAGATTATGGACAACTGGCCTCCTGAAAAATAGTTAGGGGTTTTTTTTGTTGGAGTTTTTCATTTGTTTGTTTTGTTTATTTGGTTTTTGTTTGTTTGTTTGTTTGTTTGTTTTTTAAGAAATCCTCATGTTTTAAATTCTCTTCCTGTTGCATGGCTGTAGGCATTTGGCACTACTGCCACATATATGACACATAAGGCAAAGTTGTGAGATGGCAGTTCTTTTTGTTTGCTTATCAATAATGGTCCTCTATAAATAACATTTATTCTGCTGTGGAATGAAAATTATCAGAAGAGCCACTTTCATGAGTTTATTATGCAGTATAATTGTTTGAGCCAATTGTACTTTTTTCCACAAGGAATGTGTTTGTTTGAGAATATAAAAGCTTTTTTTCACCATAAAAAAAAGGTTAAAGGGAAGAGAAATGAGAAATATCTCTCAATATTTTAGGAAAAGAGCTAATGGAAATGAAGCTTAGTCTCAATAGGAAAAAGTACTAACCCATTGGGTGATTTTCAAACCACCAACACTTTCCTATGTCCTAATTTAATTGGGTTTTTATTCATCTAAAGCTCAAAGTGTTTTTAATTTGAAATCAAAGTTTATGTGTTGATACTGGAACAGATAGTCTCAAATGCTGTCTTCCCACTGCAGCTGCACAATCAACTCATTTCATTCAGTTCCTTGCATACCTAAAGTGGTGCGCCAAAGAAGGTGATATGGTAGAAATGCCAATGAATTTTACTATACTGGGATTCAAGTAGTTTTCAGGGAGAAAAATAGCTTGGATCTAATCATTCCTTAAGTCCCTGAAGGGTTGGTGCTGTAAGCCTTCTGTTAAGGGACCAGAGGTGCGGGACTCAAAAAGTCAGGGGATTTCACCTTTCCAGTCCAATGCAGCTGATGTTAATCAGGTCTAAGACCCCTGGGGTTCCTCCAGTCCAGCCCACTAGATGCAACTGCTGAAATACCTGCATCCACATAAACCCAAACTTTACTTATATGAATATGAACAACAGAGACAACGTGATCCTCTTTCTCCCTTTGACTGCTGAGGGCATGAGTTTACTAATGACCTCACACACACATACTTCCTTCCCTCCAGGAGCTGTCACTATACACTTTACCTAATGGCTAGCCTCCCAAGCTCTGCAGTTGCTGGACTCCAGACCTATGGGTCACTATGACCTGTGATCTTCTGGACCCCCCCAAACAGGTCCATGTCCTTCTTATGTCGGGGGCTTCAGATCTGGACACAGTACTCCAGGTGGGATCTCATGAGAGGGGAGTAGAGGGGCAGAATCACGTCCCTTGGCCATGCTCCTTTTGAGGCAGCTCAGGATGCGGTTGGCCTTCTGGGCTGCGAGTGCACATTGCCAACTCATGTTGAGCCTCTCATCTACGAACACCTCCAAGTCCCTCTCTTCAGGGCTGCTCTCCATCCATTCTCTGCCCAGCCTGTATTTGTGCAGGAATCCCTCCCATCTGTCCATATCTTTTTTTGAGTTGTGGGGAGCTGAACTGGACACAGTACAAGTGCAGCCTGGAAAGTGCTGAGTAAAGCGGGATGATTACATCTCCATCCTTGCTAGTGTGTCCCTGCAGGTGCATCCCAGGATCCCATTTGCCTTTGTTGCTGCAGCAGCACACTGCTGACTCATGTTCAGCTTATTGTCCGCCAGAATCCCCAGGTATTGGGCTCTTTGGTTATTTTGTCCCAGATGCAGAACATTGCACTTGTTTTTGTTAAATTCCATACTGTTCTTGCTTGACCACTCTTCCACCCTCTCCCAATCTCTCTGTAAGATGGCTCTCCCTTCTGACATGTCCTTTCACCACACAGTTTAATGTCATCAGAAAACTTGGTGATGCTGCTTTCAATCCTGTCTTCCAGATCATTTATGAAGACAATGATATTTACGAAATATCCTATAGTAAGTTTGCTTTTACAAATGAGACCCGTGCTGATCTTATTTGCCTCCTTCCTAACTGTTCTGGATGAACCACCTCAAGGCAACTTTGGAGTAGTTCCTTCAATAAACCTTCAAAGAGGGACCCAAGGGCTCTGGTCTATGATATTGTGTCTGTTATCTATAGTGTCTAAGGGCTTTTGTAGCTTAGATGTTTAATTTATTATTTTTCTTGTTTCTTGTCTTTGTTTCCTATGCTGAAGAGCTATTTAGCAGATACAACTACCTGAAAGGAGGTTATAGCGAGGTGGGGGTCAATCTCTTCTCCCAGGTAACAAGCCAATAGGCTGCCCAGGGAGGTGGTGGAATCGCCGTCCCTGGAGGTATTTAAAAGACGGGTAGACAGGGTGTTGAGGGACATGGTTCAGGGGTGGTTTTTGGCATAGGTTTATGGCTGGACTCGATGATCTTGAAGGTCTCTTCCAACCCAAGTGATTCTATGATTCTATTCTGTGATTCTATTTTCACAACCAGATGTTATGAGAATATTATATTTCACATATCCTTACATGCATGCACCCGTGCACCAATATACACTGGGGGGCACTCAGCTGGAAAGTATCTTGTCAGAAAAGGACCTAAGAGTTCTGGTGGACACCAAGCTGGACATAAGCCAGCAATGTGTCCTTGCTGCAAGGAAGACTAATGGAATCCTGGGCTGCATTACGCAAAGTGTTGCCAGCCTGTCGAGGGAGGTCATCCTTTCACTTTATTCAGCACTGATGAGGCCACACCTGCAGTACTGCATCCAGTTCTGGGCTCCTCAGTACGAGAGAGACATGGGCATATTGGAGAGAGTTCAATGAGGGGCCACAAGGATGATGAAGCACCTCACATATGAGGAAAGGATGAAAGAGCTGGGACTGTTCAGCCTGGAGACGAGAAAGCCAGGGAGGATCTTATCAATGCCTATAAATACCTGAAGGGAGGGTGCAAAGAGGACAGAGCCAGGCTCTTTTCAGTGGTGTTCAGTGCCAGGTCCAGAGGCAATGGGCACAACCTGAAACACAGGGGGTTCCCTCTGAACATCAACAAACACTATTCTCCTGTGAGGGTGACTGAGCACTGGCACAGGCTGTCCAGAGAAGTTGGAATCTCCATCCTTGGAGATATTTAAAAGCTGTCTAGACGTAATCCTGGGCAACTGGGTCCAGGTAGCCCTGCGTGAGCAGAGGTCCGTCCAACTTCAACCATTCTGTGATTCCTTCACAGAAGAGATCCCATTTCAGCTGTGTGGCCACAGCTTCAGTCTCAGCCTCAACTATTTTCTCTTTGGGTCCTTAGATACATTCAAATGCCCTCAAGCTAAGGAAGACCCAGTATCCTGATCACCTCCTTTCTGGGCAAGTATGACAACTTCCAGACTAATGTACAAAGACTATTGTATCATTGCATCTTCCTTTGCCTCTTTTGTTAAAAATAATTTCTGAAAGGTCTCATTGTTTCCCTTGTAGCCAGCAGCGCCCATAATACAGGTCCAATTCAGGCCCGTATTAAGACATACTATGGGGTTAGTTTCCTGCTTGTTGGTTCTTGGTGTCTGTTGCTCAGTGTCAAGATGTTGTGAATCAGTCTGCAGAAGTATGAAGTACTTAAACACTTGATTTAGTCAATGTAGAGAAGTAGATTCCTCATTTAGATGCTTTAAATTGTTGTTGAGAAGAGCCAGCACCTCTTCAATGAGTGTATAGGGCAGCTAAGTGTCTCAGGCTAAGTTAGGTACCAGAGGTATCTAGGGCTGAAAACAGCTCCCACTCCCTCTTACAATTTTCTTGTCAACAGATGGGTCAAGGGGAAATGTCTATTTGCATATACATGCATATGTATTTCCTCACCACCCACTCCTGAGGAAATAAGTTTGCTCTGTCTGTGTTTGTATGAATGCAAGTGTCTGTAAGTACCCAAAAATGATGTTTAATCTGTTGCTGAATTTCAAGCAAGTCTGTCAGAGAGGTACAGGGCTAAAGTGTAGGGGCTGCTCACAAAGTTTGTGAAGATAAGAGGCTGGGCAAAGAAGAGGCACCCTAAAAATGCCTCTACAGAGGGAAGACTTCAGTACTACCATTTTAGACATTGCCCACTTCCAAGACACAAAACTGTTGGCAAAAAGATCCCACTGATTTGAATACTCATTGCTTTAAGCATTCCGCTTTCTATTTCTTAAAAAACCCCACCAACCAACCAACCAACCAACCAAAACAACCAAAAACTAACCAAAGCCAAGTCAACATAACCATTCCTCAAATGTCACAGAAACACAACTTCTCCTTTTTGTTAAAAATGAAAAAAAAAGAGAACAAAATTATTTTTTATGTCTTGCAAACATTTTTCCTGTGAAATACTCATTCTTTTTTGGTATCACAGAAGTCTTTTTCTCACATCATCCCTTCCAACTCCTAAAAGAGCCACGGTGGAAAAATGGAATTATGTCTACCTGACTTCATAATTTTTATTTCTTTTCTTTACATGTTTCCACATAAAGGTTAAGGATGATTATTCTAGTGGATGAAACAACTGTTGCTAAAAGCAGAAAGCAGGTGGACAGAATCAATGGTATTTTTCCTTTCAAAAAGTGAGATTATGTAGTCAGTGGATTTTTTTATCACTTAAAAACTAAAAGAAGCTCACGTTTCCTGTTATGTCAAGCCTACACCAAAGAGAAATTTGTTTCTGTTTAAATGTGTCTACATAGTATTTGAAAGCCTCACAGATAATAAATTATTTCATCAGCACAAAAAGCTGTGAAGTACTTTCCCAGTTTTATTGAAAAGAAATTGGTCAAATCAATATGAACAGGGAATGAAATCCAACTGTCTGACCTCCAGGTCTACCTTCTCTCAGCAGACCAACCTTCCTACACTGCTTTCTAGGAGGACTGCATGTCTGTTCCAGTAAATAAAATGGGCTAGAGCCAGTTCTTTAGTCCTGAGGGTATGTGGCATGGCACAACCTGACCTCAGAAAAGGGTAGCTCCATTCATGCAGTCTATTGAGAAAAGTCCCCAGCCTGTGCTGTAACCCACACCTCGGCATTGTTTGATGAAATGACAACTGGCATGGGCCAAAATCACACCAAGGAGCATCCCATCGATTGAGCAATTCAGAGGATCAGGTGCCCTTTCCTGGGGCTGTTTAGTGTAAGAGTATGGCTATATCTACATGGTGCCGTGCTGAGGTTCTCTGGAGGGGAACAACTTTCAAAGAAGCCAGAGAGGTGACTTATTTCCTCCTCTCGGAGACTGATGTTTATTTTTTTTGCCCGCATACTTCATGTCCAGATGTCATGCTGATGAGCACAAAAGCAATGTATAATCAATAATGATGGGCACTGAGTAAACAGTAATTTCTGAGGGAACTAAAGTTGCAGTGGGCAAAAAATAATTTTGCTAGCATGAGCAACATTCTCTTTAGTCTCACAATTAGCAAGCATGTGGTCATCTATAGGTACTTCTCTGTGTACTTTTGATACCTCCGGTCTGGTTGTCAACAGTTTGAGGTGCTTATTTCAGACAGCATTTGATGCGTATGAACCATAAAGCTCCTGCTCCATGCAAAAATATAACCTCTTCTCAGAAACTGAGATTGCCACTCACAGTGTAGAGGCTAGTACCACAATATTCAGTGGTTTGATGTCACAGCTATGAATTATGAATATTTCTTAGTCATCGCCTCCAGACTGGAATGCTAACAAACAAGTGCAATTTCTCCAATTCATTTACTGTGGGTGTTAATACAGAAAGGCCTTTTTACACATCTTTAGCTATCAATGTGGAGAAGTTTTTCATCCATAATCAAAAAATCTTCAAAGTTCCTTACTGTTTTAAGCAGCTATTGTGCTGGTTTCACTTTTTAAAAGAACAATAATTTTTGGCTGCCTGTGTTTAGGATGCTTCACTATAAGTGTGATTTTCTCAGCTCTCAGCATGGGCTGAAAGCTTTTGTAACCACACCATACCTCAGAGTAAACTTCAGAAAGCCTAAAGAACAACACGCACACACATTTTTCTAGGCACACGAATCGCTGTTCGGAGCGTACGGCTCACCTGCTCAGGATATCTAGTAGCATACCAAGCCACTAAGCCCAGGGGTTTTTTTTGGCAGTGAAATTTATTTGCACTTGATTTTAAAGAGACTGTTTTCTAAAGGTGTATGCTGCTCCAAATCCAGAAGTACATGCATATTTATGTGTACCTGTGTGTGTATGTGTGTGTATAGATAGCACTTCCAGGCCACATTCAAGATAAGGACCCTGCTTTGCAACCTGCTATATAAAAATATTGTTATATGCAATGTTTCCCATCCAGTCTACTGAGCAGGATAATGATCCATGGAGTTAGTTGTCTTGTGCTGTCCATGGATAGCGATCACCACCAGTGACACTCTTCTGAACTGTAGACACCGTTGAGCCTTGAGCCCCAGGAACAGAAAGCTGTGTTTGTGCCATACCATTTCCATCCAGTCTATTGTGTGTGAGACCTTCTATTCCCTGCCAAGCAGACGACGGATCGAGCTGCTTGGCATCTCGAATCAATTGAGCACATGTTCACCATCAAAGACAGGACTAGCTGGGACATATTAGCACCTGGGATTGTGCAGTAGGTGAGGTGGTGACATATAAATTGCATTTTACTTGTTGAAAATGGAGTAAAGTTAGAGCTGTTGAATATCTAAATATATTGCCAGGCACACTCTCCTGGTGCTTCACAAATTTTTTTGTCTTCAACCAAAGTGGTTGCAGTCCTGTAACAGGTTCCAGTAAGCGGCATCTGATTATTTCTTCACTGAATAATAAGAGCTCCAGCAAGTCAGACCTTCTCGGCTGAGTGCCTGGTTCAGGCCCACCTTCCTGTGCATCTGCTGCTAGGTCAGCAGCCTGATGTTTCTCTTATTCTTTGAAAAAGGGATCCCTTCTCTTTGCACAAGTACTCTAATCTCTGCCTCAAGAGAGAGCTGGAACAGGTTCAGTCAGCTGCTATAGCTAATTCTCTGGAGTTTCCGGATTGTCTCTTCATTTTCTCCCTTCATGACTTCCCTATACCATTTTTGCAAAGAAAGCAAACCGGATGGATTAGACCCATCATACGCTATCTGTTCTTTTTGTGTTTCTTACCTTGTGTTGTTGGATGAAGACCAAAGGTCTTCACCCAGCCTCTGAACTGTACTTTTTCAGTCTGTAAACCAGAGCAGGATTGAAAGCCTTTCATGACCAATGCAGAAAACAATATTTTAGTGTGATGTGCAGAACAATTACAGTGTTCCCTTCCCTGCACCAATGCTGCCCCTCCACACACATCCCCCATGCTAAAAGTTTTGCTTTGCCACAGAATATTCATCATACTTCTGCATGAATCACAAGAGAAAAAATGGTCTTTCTGGGACATTTAAGGAACGTATGTGAAATGTATCTGAAATATATACTACATACACACTGAAATATATATTACATACTTTAATGATGCTTTCTCTGGCTTTTTCACTGCTGTAGTCACGTGAATCAGAAGGTTCATCAGGTGGCAAGCTTGATCACATTCATGAATCAGTGGACTGATTCATAGGAGATAACCCTAAAGGTGGAACTCTGAACTTAGAATAGTGCTAGGGGAACAAGGAAAAAATTTCACAAAATTCAGTGTAGAATAAATTCATCCACACTAACAGAATTAAAAAAAAAAACAAAACAAAACCCCCAAAACCCCAAATCAAACCCAACCAACAACAACAAAAAAATACCAGAAAAGGAACTGAAAAGACAATGATACATGAATTTGTGGGTGCCATTCATCTGACCTAAATGAGTCAGATGTTTTGTGTCCTAAAAGTGATCATTTCTCTCTTCTGAATTGAGGGAAATTTGACAGTGTCTAGTTCAAATGTCAACATACATCCGTAAGATGTTTAAAATGGAGGTAATTTAGTTGAGATGGATCCCACTCCTAAAGACTTGCCATTTATGTACTTGAAACTGGTAATCTAATGTTAAGCTATTTCAATCATTTTTTTACAGAAAATTTTGATTTAGGAAACTGAACCAATCTCTTGTTTGAGAAAAACTGGCTGGAGACCAAAGGGAAGAACTCTGTTGAACGTGTTCTTCACCAGGCTCACACTCTTCAATCATGCACGTCGCTAGTATGTTGTATCAGGCAAGTTGGAGACGAGAGGCTTAGAGACACTAATGTGAGGCTATTCGTAACTTAGCTAACATTATTTCAGCCTATTGGTACAGACAAAAATACTATTTCATTTAAATGTGTGGCAATAAAATGTGGTTTCTGCAAACTGAGGGAAGCATCTCTGTGTTTCAGAGAAGGCATTGTAGACCCATGCCATGCCGGTAAGATCCAGAACAGAAAAATGAAGGCAGTGGAACAGTGGAAACAGATTTTGTAAAAAGGCATATTCGCAGCAGTTCCGGGCAGTGGAGACTCCTAATGAGAGGTGCACGGGTGGAAAATCAGCTTAATTGAAAAACAATGCCTTATTTATACTGAATTTAGTATTGAAAAGTAGTAAGCATATAACTCACATCAAAACCCCATAATGATCAGATGTTTCAGCAGCTCTGGCAGCTCTGATAGTTGCACTTGAATCCAACTAAACAGTGAAAACTATAATTTATTCTGGGAGATGTCACCGAGGTCAGTCAAACCCAGGAACTGTACAGAGCATCTGAACTTCAGATGAACTTCTACCAAGAACTTGGCAGACAAAGTCAGCAATGGAAATGAATGTAAATGAACATCAGTACAATCACTTTTACAATCACTTTTACAGTGCCTGATATTCAGATGAGACTTGATCAGCAAGACAGTAATTCAAAATCTTGAAACACTTAGTTGAACACTGAGTGTACCAGCTACAAATTCAAAAAGCATAGTTCAAAAATAGTGTTGTGATTTCAACTGTGGTAATGTAATTAATCTTGTGCAAGACAAATGTCATCTGGCAGAAGGCCGCCTGAAGCCAGATCACTTAGCTAAACCAAAAAGCAGGTACTTCTTGAAGACAAATTGATGCAAATTAGGTTAATGCTGCCAGCTCATATTATAAAGGAGCAATGAGTTTCATGTTCCATAGCATATTAAGTTATCAACATAAGAACACAGGATGACACTAACAACCCATATGTCCTGTCTACGGTGGTGAATACTACAAAATGCCTGGAGGAAACATATAAGAAATAGAGTAACTACCAGTATGTAGGCATCCTTACTACTGGAGAAGCCTGGGAAAGTCTCCTAGGAATTATGGTGACCAGAGTTTCCATTCAAACAATTTCATTTAACAGCCATCTAGGGATCTATGAAACATTTGCTTTTTAAATAAATATATTTCTGTTCCTATTTTAAGCTCCATTAATGTTATGGAATCCATAACTATTTAAGCAAAGAGTTTCACAAGTTAACTATATGTAAAAAAATTGCTGCCTTCAGTTTGTTTCAAAATCACTGTGTAATAATTTCATTGGGGCCCTGTAATTCTGTATTAGGAAGAGCAGTGAATGATTCCCAGGCTTGTTCTCTGTACAAATGTTCAATGCTTCAAGTGTTTGCAACCTGCTACATAAAAATATTGTTACATGCAATGTTTCCCATCCAATTTACTGAGTAGGATAAGGAACCATGGAGTTAGTTGTCTTGTGCTGTCCATAGATAGCAGATCACCATCAATGACACTCTTCTGGATTGTATCACTGAGTCACAGAATGTTAGGGGTTGGAACCTCGAGAGATCATCTGGTCCAACCCCCCTGCCAGAGCAGGTCTACCTACAGCAGGTTGCACAGGATGGTGTCCAGGCATGTTTCGAATGTCTCCAGAGTTGGAGACTCCACCGCCTCTCTAGGCAGCCTGTTCCAGTGCTCTGCCACCCTCAAAGGAAAGAAGTTCCTCCTCATGTTCAGATGGAACTTCCTATATTCAAGTTTGTGCCCATTACCTCTTGCCCTATCATTGGACACCGCTGAAAAAAGACTGTCCCCCTCCTCCCGGCATCCTCCCCTGAAGGATTTGTAAACATTTATGAGATCCCCGCTCAGCCTTCTCTTCTTCAGGCTAAAAAGACCCAACTCCATCAGCCTTTCCTCATAGGAAAGATGCTCCAGCCCCCTCATCATCTTTGTAGCCCTTTGCTGGACCCTCTCCAGCAGTTCCCTGTCCTTCTTAAACTGCGGATCCCAGAACTGGACACAGCACTCCAGATGGGGCCTCACCAGGGCAGAGTAAAGGGGGAGGATGACCCCCCCCCTCGACCTGCTTGTCACGCTCTTTGTGATACACCCCAGGATGCCATTGGTCTTCTTGGCCACAAGGGCACATTGCTGGCTCATGCTCATCCTGTTGTCCTCCAGGACTTTCAGGTCCCTCTCTGCAGAGCTGCTTTCCAGCAGGTCAGCCCCCAACCTGTGCTGCTGCATGGGGTTATTCCTCCCCAGGCGCAGGACCCTACACTTGCTTTTGTTGAACTTCATTAGGTTTCTCTCTGCCCAACTCTCCAGCCTGTCCAGGCGCCCCGAATGGCAGCGCAGCCTTCTGGTGTGCCAGCCACCCCTCCCAGTTTTGTGTCATGAGCAAACTTGCTGCTGGTACACTCCATCCCTTCATCCAGGTCATTGATGAATACATTGAACAGGACTGGACCCAGTACTGACCCCTGAGGAACACCACTAGTCACAGGCCTCCAACTAGACTCTGTCCTACTGATCACAACCCTCTGAGCTCTACCTGCCAGCTGGTTTTCAATCCACCCCACTATCCATTCAATCCACCTCACTGTCCGTTGTAGGCATTGTTGAGCCTTTAGCCCCAGGAACAGAAAGCTGTGTTTGTGCCATACCATTTCCATCCAGTCTATTGTGTGTGAGACCTTCTGTTCCCTGCCAAGCAGATGATGAATAATGTTGACTGGACACATATTCACCATCAAAGACAGGACTAGCCGGAACATGGTCTTTATCATAAAATGGTTTGCTATTTTTTTCTAAGATGAAATACCTTAATACACATTATCTTCCTATGTGGTAGAATACCACTATTGCTGTCCTTTTCTGCACCTTCTTCAGTTCAGACATGTCCTCTGTGAGATGGAAGACTAGAAAAAATGCACAGGATTGAAGATGAGAGTGCTTTATGTGTTTCGACAGAAGTATATTTTTACCTGTATTTTTGATTGCTTTCCTAGTAATTCCCAATAAGAATTGGTTTTTAATAACTTCTAAGCACTAAGTTGATGTTTTCAGAGGAAACTTCATTTTCACAGTACCTACTTACAATGACTCCTAGATTTCTTTTCTGAATAAAAATACATTGTTAAAAACCATTTTACAAATTCTTAGAGCTATTTTTTGTAACATGAAATACCTGGCATTTATGAACATAAAATTTCATCTGGCATTTTATCATGCAATTACCCAGAATTATGATAACCTTCTGCAACTGTTTGCAGTCAGCTTTAATTTTGATTGTCCTGAATAATTTTTTATTATTTACACACTTTGGTACATTACTTTTATGAACATTTTGAACTGCCCAGATTCCAGCACGTATCCTTCTGAAATTATTTTTGTAACCTCTCTGTGACATTAAAACTCATGACCTCTTCTCAGCTTCTATTTCTTATGTTTTAACCAGGTTTTCCCTCAGAGGGATGTCTGTCTTTGCACACCAGCTTAATTTCTTTGGTGAGTTTTTCTTTCAGGACCATATTGAAAGCATTTTAAATATCCTAGGAGCACTCCTTGACTTCTCCAAAGTACTCAAGTAGATTTGTGAGACATTACTTCTATCAACCAAATCAGTGCTAACTCTTCCCTAATTCTGTTATCCGTCATAGTTTCCAGTTGTTAGCAGTCGTCAGTCTTACTGGTCTGTAGTTACCTGGAGCTATCTATAAAATTTGGAATGACAGTTGTTGCCTTACATTCCTCTGGTATTATTATTAACTAAAGCAATAAACTCATCAGTTCAAAGTACAGTAAAATTGTAACTGTTAGAACTCTTGGTGAAATTCTAGTAAATTCAGATATCAATTCACAATGAGACAATCCTGGCCCACCAGTAAATTTGTTTACCTTTACAGAAAGTAAAATTTCACTTATTGACCTGGGGACATCAGAAATGACTTCAAGAAATGTAAGTCGTTTTAAAGCCCCAATTCAATGAATAGTTTTAACCTGTGATTCAGATTGCATGCTTTCAATAAAGTGGCACAAAGTAATTTCAGTTTTAATCCACGTACTTAGGAATTTGTGTATATTATGCCGAGAAGCAAAAGCTAAAGCTTTCCAAACTTTCAGTGTTTGAATGTTCCTGTGATGGAAAAAATTAACCCAGGAGGATAAAGTGAATCAGAGAATCATAGAATGGTTTAGGTTGGAAAGGACCTTAAAGACCATCTAGTTCCAACACCCCTGCTATGGGCAAGACACCTCCCACTAGATCAGATTGCTCAAAGCCCCATCCAACCTGGCCTTGAACATTTCCAGGGATGGGGCATCCACAACTTCCCTGGGCAACCTGTGCCAGTGTCTTACCACCCTCACAGTAAAGAAATCCGTCCTAATATTTAATCGAAATCTCCCCTCTTTCAGTTTAGAACTGTTAACTGCCGTCTCATCACTACACTCCCTGAAAAAGAGTCCCTCCTCATTTTTTCTGTAGGCCCCCTTTAAGTACTGGAAGGGGCTATAAAGTCTCTCTGGAGCCTTCTCTTCTCTAGGCTGAACAACCCCAACTCTCTCAGCCTGTCCTCATAGCAGAGGTGCTCCAGTCCTCTGATCATTTTCATGGTCCTCCTCTGGACCTGCTCCCACAGGTCCATGTCCTTCTCATGTTGGGGGCCCCAGAGTCGATGCAGTACTTCATGTGGGGTCTCATGAGAGCAGAGTAGAAGAGCAGAATCATCTTCCATGACCTGCTGGCCACTCTTCTTTTGATGCAGCCTAGGATACCACTGGCCTTCTGGGCTGCAAGCACACATTCTTGGCTCATGACCTCTCATCCACCAACAGCTCCAAGTCCTTCTTGGGAAGTCTGCTCTCAATCCATTCTCTGCCCAGCCTGTATTTGTGCTTGGGATTGCCCTGACCCACGTGCAGGACCTTGTGTTGAACTTCATGAGCTTATCACAGGGTCACTTCTCAAGCCTGCCCAGGTCCCTCTGGATGGCATCCCTTCCCTCCAGTGTGTCAAGTGCTCCACACAGCTCAGTGTCGTCAGCGAACCTGATGAGGGTGTACTCAATCCTACTGTCCATGTAGCCAGCAAAGGTTCTAAATGGCACCTGTCCCAGTACCGACTCCTGAGGAATGCCACTTGTCAATGCTTGCAACTTTGACATCGACCCGTTGACTGCAACTCTTTGAGTGTGACTGTCCAGCCAATTCCTTATGCACCAAGTGGCCCATCCATCAAATCCATGTCTCTCCAATTTAGAGACAAGGATGTGTCATGGGGCACAGTGTCAAATGTCTTGCACAAGTCCAGGTAGATAATGTCAGTTGTTCTTTCATTATCCACCAACGCTGTTACACCTTTGTAGAAGGCCACCAAATTTGTCAGGCAGGATTTGCCCTTAGTGAAGCAATATTGGCTGTCACTGATCACCTTCTTATTCTCTGTTTGCCTTACCAGAGTTTCCAGGAGGATCTGCTCCATGATCTTGCCAGGGCAGAGGTGAGACTGACTGGCCTGTAGTTCCCGACCAGCTGCATCAGAGACACCAGTATTCATACCCCAGTGTCGCCTTTGTACAGATAATACAAGGAAATAGCTATAACCGTATTGATGATTACCAAATGCACAAGCTACATCCAGCTGAGGACATCTCCTGAGATGAACATAGCTGAAAGCTGAGACTACTAGTGGGAAGTGTTGTACATGCTCATTCTGTTGCCCTTCCCTGGGCACCTGTTTATTGACACTGAGGGTTTCTTTTCTCCCGCCACACCACACCTCCCTGCTCCCAAGAATTATTGCTCTTTTGCAGATGTTGGACATGGGTTATGTCTTTTTAGTGACACCTACGTTCTGGCCACAGCAGCCAGAGATCGTCATGTATCAGCCTCCTGTGGACTTCAAAAGTGGAGCAGGCATCCATGCACTGGTGTTTCTGTAGGTGTTCCATGTCCTCACACAGCTTCTGAGTTCAGGTGGGCCTTTTACCTGAGTTATTGGCCTTTTCTACAGTCTTAAACACGTAGGCAAAACCCCAGGCAATACAATCCCTAAATGGATTCAAGTGTTATTTCCCTACTTCACTCTTTTTTTCTCCTCCCAGTATTTAATTTTAAAACAATAGGTCTTTTTTTTGTTTGTTTTTTTGAAAGAAAAAACTCAAAACTTGATTGAGAGTAGTATGGTGAACAGTAATAAATATGTCAGCACTGGAATCTGTCCCCAGCTTAACCACAGACATTTAGTGTAAGCCAGTTCCTAAATTCCTGCTGTAAATAGATTGATTTGGTTCACTGAGAGTTAAGTATGCCATACTGAGCTAAATTTTAATTATCCCTTATACTGTAAGTACTCCATTTATTTTGGAGGCAATCGTATGCAACTTAGCAAAAGGGCAGCAAAATTATTGCAATATTAATAAAAATGCATCACAACAGTGGTGAAATAAACTATTAGGCTTTAAATCAGAGAAGTAATTACAGGCCTATTATCCAATATGGCTACAGCTGCTCTGCGTATTTATACACACAATTGCTTTCACATATACACCAGGAGGATTAGAATGAAATAAAACCCATGAAAGAAAGTATTTATCCAGGGACTTAGCGTAAAAGCAAAGATTTCCTTTCCATACCAAGAAAAATGGAACCAAGCAGCTGCTCAGTTATTTTGGATTCTTGTTCCTGCTTGACAATTATTAAAAACGTTAAGAGCACCAAAATGACATGTCAAGATAATAAATGAGGTTTTCTTTGTGAGCAGCATCTGTCATCAGAATTTTTACACCTCTCAGCAACGTTTGGCTACTTATCAGAAGTTCCTCCTTTCAATAAAGATTACATTATATTTGTTGTTTCACATAAATCTTTTTTTCCCCCTGAATATTGGTATCTTTTTCATGGTAAAACTCCGGAAATCCAAAAAGGGAAATAAGGAAAATGATCAGTAATAAGGGATCTCACAAAATGTCCATTTTAACGTAGTGAAAATCCAAGCCTAAGTAGGTCAAATGTTCACAGTTTTTTAGGAAATCACTACCAGTATGTCTATGAAGTCTGTTTTGGTCTGGCAGCCAGTTTTGATGCATTTCTGTTGTGGCCATGCACAAACATTTCTACCACACTTCTCCAATGGGATATTCCGTTGCATTCTAGCCTGATTCACAAGTTATGTTTTTCAAATGCCACTTATTTACTGCTCACGTTGCGCTGTGGTTCAGGGTAGTTTCTGTGGGCACAGGGGGGTGTTTTAGCCACTCTAATCCACTTTCAGAGAAAGTTAAAAAAACCCGCTGAACTGACTTCTTTGAGGAGTGAAGTTTTTATGTTACAGTCGGGAACTGGGAGAGGGTAAAAGATGAAAAGAGCTGGTATGTCTGGCGGCAGTTTTGTAATCAGCCCCACTGCGGAGTTATCTAGATTCTGCTCGCGGAGGCATCGCCACCCCGTGCTTTAGGAAGCGATGTGACATATACCTCTGGAATAACAAACCGTGCGACCTCCTCAGGCAGAAAAGAGCAGAGGGAGAAGGGATTCTTGTGCTTATCACAGCCACCACAGGCACACTGGCTCCTGACAGCACCATCTTATCACGTCCGGAGCTGGGGCTCCCAGGCAATTTGAAAAAAATTTGAATTTGAAAATAGTTTGTAGGACAGAAGCAGGTCTCCTGGGAACCTACCCTGATGGAAAGCCATACCGTAATTGACACCACGAGGCCAGTCTGAAAACAAGAAGAACCCCCTTGGTATGAGCAACAGAAATGACATGGCAATCGGTGGTGGCGAAGAGGTGGCGTGTTAGTGGGATAACTGCACAGATGGAGGGCACGCGGGAGGGAACCAGGCATCAGGATGTGAAGGAAAGGCCATTTACAGACACTGGGCTGGTGAGCCACCTTGCATTTGTGCATTGGGCCCACATCAAGGCCAGCATCACAACCCCGGTTTGTACATAGCAGCCCCCACTGCTATGACTCACCCAGGTCATGGCCAGAATCTCCAACCAGCCAAAATACTGCAAAGAAAAGAGCTCCTTCAACTTGAATACTGTTTCCTCCTTGAATCTTGTTTTAGTTAAAGCTGTCTAGTTGTACACAGCCTCAATGTGGCTTCCCTGGGCTATTCTTTGCTTTCATGTCATCCTACATCTTTGTTTATATAGTCTTCTGCTTCTTCATTCAGACAGGAAAGAAAAGGTTAGAAAGAGGACAGGAATTCGAGTAGGGACTAATGCAAGGTCCAGCCTTTCAGGAAAAAAGGGAATGAGAATATTGAAACAGCAACAACAAAAAGACCCAAGTAAGCATGGAGATGTCTTAGCTCTGGACAGAACGGACAGTTTCTGCTCGGCTGTCTGGCGGAGACTTGCTGTTTGCTTGTCAGGTTGCTCACTGCTCCGGGTAGGAGGGCAGGAAAATACGACAGCTCAATGATATGCACCTTTCCCAGCAAATAAGGAAAGAAGGAGTATAGTTTCTCCATCTTTGGCCTTTCATATGATTCTATGACACGGGGCAGAATTCAGCTGCGCCCTAAATCAACAGGGAGAAGGATGCTTTTGATTGCCACTGAGGCAGCTAACCAACAGAACAGCATTTAATGGGAGACATTGTTTACCTGCAAGCCTTCAAGAGCTTATCAACACATACATGTTAAAAGGGTCTTCTAAATCCTGAAAACTCATATTGACACTGAGTTTTTCAAGAGCCCATAACCCTGAAATTCAGTGAAATGTATGTACCTAACTCAATTCATCCCTATGCAAAACTCAGTAACTGGATTCTGCCATTGAGGCCCATTAGACTGTGGCAGCATCTTTGCGAGCGCTTGCACAGCAGTTGGCACAATAGTTCTGTGGGATGCAGCAGGAACACCTGACACAACTGTTTTCCCTATAACAAATCTCAGGATGTCGTTGTCATATCCCTGCAACACATATTCTAATTTGAAGACCTAGCTGAAAGCCCCCACACTGTTGTCTTCGGTGCTACCAAGGGTGTAGCCATTATCCTTCCGCATCTGTCTGTGTGTGGGAACATGCCAGAGCCCTTTTTGGTATCTAAAACATTCAGAGACAGAGTTTGTAGTGAGTGCTTTTGACAATTTGAAGTTTTTCTCTTGTGCTTAGTTCCTGTAAGCAATGAGTAATTCTCCTTTGCATGATAAACTCCTTTGCCCCCTAAAATTAGTCTCCTGTGAAGAAACCACGTCAAAGCGGTGATCTAATGTCAAAAACATCTCTGGCTCAAGAAACCAGAGCAAACAAGAGAGAGGAAAAAAAAAAAGAAAAATAAAAAAACACCTTCCTTGGCAATTTGGAGCAGAATTTCTTTCTTCCTACAGAATGGATGATGAGTAATTCCTTTGCAAATGCTAAATCCCCTGAGAAAATATTTTGGAGTAATATTTTTGAATTCTTGTGCTTTCAGTACTGCAGTCAATATAATGAAATGTCCCTAGATTAAAAATACAATTTAAGAAAGAAAAAAGCAGGTGGTGAAATAAGAAAGAAACCTTGCAGCTGATGAATTAGTGCTCATAAATCACCCCCCTCTCCCTCAAAAGTTACTCACGAAGTTCAGCATTGTCGCAGCTCTCGTGCCCAGCTGCAGACCTTGGCCGAGCCAGGCAGGAATTCTGCAGTGCTGCTCACAAAGCAGAGTGTGGGGGGTTTCTCCAGGCAGCGTCTGCTCAGCATCAAAGGGAATCTTATATCTCACAGAATCAGAGAATCACAGAATCACCAGGGTTGGAAGGGACCTCTGGAGATCATCTAGTCTAACCCCCTGCCAGAGCAGGTCCACCTACAGCAGATTATCCAGGCGTGTTTGGAATGTCTCGAGAGCTGGAGACTCCACCACCTCTTTGTGCAGCCTGGGCATCTCACAGACTTTTCATTTCCTCTCTACATGACTGAATGTTTTTTTAGCAATAGAAGGCATCAATTTTGACCACATTGACTGGTTTTCTGTTTGCCATGGACCATACAACTTCCCTGGGTATACTGTCAGTTTTGCAACTTTTACCTCAACCACAGAATATCTTTTAGAGAGACGGATGGAGACTTGTCTAAGAACAGACAGATTTAAGATTAGAGTGATCTAAAGATGTCCAGTGATGGACGCTCAATGTAAGCTCTGAGTGATTTCTAGATGTTAA